>PVKH010036076.1:0-11624 GCA_004027955.1 Chaetophractus vellerosus
AAAAAATGGGCAAAAGACTTGAAAAGACAATTGTCCAAAGAAGAAATACAAATGTCGAAGAAATACATGAAAAAATGTTCAACATGACTAGTGATTAGGAAAATGCAAATCAAAACTACAATGAGGAATAATTCCACTCCTATTAGCCTGGCTGTTATTAAAAAGATGGAAAACTGTAAATGTTGGAGAGGATGTGGAGAGATAGGAATGCTTGTTCACTGTTGATGGGAAGGTAGAATGGTACAGTCACTGTGGCAGACTGTTTGGCATTTCCTATGGAAGTTAAATATAGACTTTCCATGTGACCAGTAATATCATTAATAGGTCTATAACCAGCAGAACTGAGAGCAGAGACAAGATCAGACATCTGTATACCAATGTTCATAACGGCATTATTCACAATTGCCACAAAGTGTCACCTACCACAATATCTTGAAGGTGTTTTCCTACCTTTTCCTCTAGGAGTTTTATGGTTGTTGTTTTTATATTTAAATTATGTATCCATTTTTAGTTAATCTTGTATACAGTGTGAGACAGGGGTCTTCTTCCTTTCTTTTGGATATGGCTATACCATTCTCCCAACACCATTTGTTGAATAGACAGTTCTGACACAGCTGGGTGGGCTTAACAGGATTGTCAAAAATCAATTAACTGTAGATGTGAGGGTTGATATCTGAGTTCTCAATTCAGGTCCAGTAGTCAATCTGTCAGTCCTTATGGCAGTACCATGATATTTTTACCACTGTAGCTAAGTATATGCTTTAAAGTCAGGAGGTGAGCATCTTCCAACTTCTTTCTATTGTTTTAAGACATTTTTGGCTATTTGGGGCCCCTTACCTGTCCAAGTAAATTTGATTATTGGCTTTTTGATTTCTGCAAAAATGACTGCTGGAATTTTTATTAGGATTGCTTGAATCTGTAAATCAGTTTGGGTAGAGTTGACACCTTAATGATATTTAGTCTTCCAACCCATGAACTTATAATGTCCGTCCATTTATTTAAATCTTCTTCGGTTTCTTTTAGCAATGTTTTGTAGTTTTCTGAATACAGGTCCTTTATGTCCTTGATTAAGTTTATTCCTAAATATTTTATTGTTTTAGTCTCTATTTTAAATGGTCCTCTTTTTTTCTGATTTCTTCCTCAGATTGCACATCAGTTTATTATAAAAACTATTGATTTTTGCATATTAACCTTGTATCCCTCCACTTTTCTGAACTCCTCTATTAATGCTAGTAGCTTTGCTATGGATTTTTCAGGATTTTCTAGATGTAGTTTCATATCATTAGCAAGTAGTGAAAGTTTTACTTCTTCCTTTACTATTTGACTGCTTTTATTTCTTTGTCTAGCCTAATTGCTCTAGCTATAACTTCTTGCACAATATTTAATAATAATGGTGACAGTGGGCATCCTTGTCTTTTTCCTTATCTCAGCAGGAAAGCATTCACTCTTTCATCACTGAGTAAAATGCTAGGTGTAAGTTGTTCATAAAGGCGCTTTACCATATTGAGAAAACTTCCTTCTATACCTATCTTTTGAAGTGTTTTTATCAAGAAAAAGGTGCTGTATTTTGGCAAATGCCTTTTCTGCATCAATTGAAAGTATCATGTGATTTCTGTTCTTCAATTTAGCAATGTGGTTTATTACACTAATTGCTTTTCTTGTGTTGAACCACCCTTGCATACCTGGGATACATGCCACTTGATCGGGATGTATAATTCTTTTAATGTGCTTTTGGATTCTGTTTGTAAGTATTTTGTTGAGGATATTTGTATCTATATTCATTAGAGAAACTGATCTATAATTTTTTTTGTAGTATCTTTATCAGCTTTTGGTATTAGGGTGATGTAGGCTTCATAGAATGAATTTGGTAGCATTCCTTCCTGTTCAATTTTGTGGAAGAGCTTGAGCAAGATTGGTATTAGAATGTCTGAATAATTGGTAAAATTCACCCGTGAAGCCATCTGGTCTCAGGCTTTTCATCTTTGGGAGGTTTTCGAAGACTGTTTCAATTTCTTCACTTGTGATTGGTTTGTTGAGTTCTTCTATTTCTTCTAAAGTAAGTGTAGGTGATTCATGTGTTTCTAGGAATTTGTCTATCTCTTGAACATTATATAGTTTTTTGGCATACAGTTGTTCACAGTATCCTCTTATGATCTCTCTTATTTCTACGAGGTCAGTGTTAATGTCCCCGTCTTATTTCTGATTGTATTTATTTGTGTCTTCTCTCTCTCTGTTTTTGTCAGTCTAGCTAAGGATTTTTCTATTTTGTTGATCTTCTCAAAGAACTAACTTTTGGTTTTGTTGATTTTTCTCTATTGTTTTGCTGTTGTTGTTGTTATTCTCGATTTCATTTATTCCTGCTCTGATCTTTAGTATCTCTTTTCTTTGGCTGGATTTGGAAATAGTTCCTGTTCTTTTTCTAGTTCTTCCAGGTGTGCAGTAGGATCATCAATTTTAGTCTTCTTTTTAAATTTAACCATTGAGTGCTATAAATTTCCCTCTAGAGCCACCTTTCCTGGGTCCCATAGGTGTTGATATGTTTTGTTCTCATTTTCATTCATCTCAAAATATTTGCAGAATTCTCTTGCGATTTCTTCCTTAACCCACTGATTATTTTAGTGTGTTGTTTATCACCATGTAATTATGAATTTTCCCCCTTTCCATCCATTATTGATTTACAGCTTCATTCCATTATGATCAGAGAAAGTGTTTTGTATAATTTCAATCTTTTAAATTTATTGAGACTTGTCTTGTGACCCAACATATGGCTTATCTTGGAGAAAGATACATGAGCACTTGAAAAGAATATATATCCTGCTATTTTGGGATACAGTGCTGTATAGGTGTCTGTTAGGTCTAGTTTTTGTTATCATATTATTCAAGCTCTCTGTTTCTTTATTTATCCTCTGTTCAGAAGTTCTTTCCAATACTAAATGCTGTATTTAAGTGTGCAAATATTATTGTAGAGACATCTATTTCTCTCTTCAATTTTGTCAGTGTGTCCCTTGTGTATTTTAGGGCACTGAGGTTAGGTGCATAAATATTCAGAATAGTTATTTCTTCTTGTTGAATTGCCCCTTTATTAATATATAATGATCTTTTTCATCCCTTATAAGAGTTTTTCATTTAAAATCTATTTTGTCCAATATTCATATCAGTACTCCAGCTCTTTATTTGGCAATAATTTGCATGGAATATCTTTTTCCAACCTTTCACTTTTAACCTGGTTGTGTCCCTACATCTGAGGTGAGTTGCTTGTAGACAATATATAGATGGCTTGTATTTTTTTAGCCATTTTATTATTCTGTGTCTTTTGACAGGGGAGTACAAGCCATTAACATTCAATGTTATAACTGTAAGTCATTACTTACTTCACCCATTTTGACCTTTGGTTTTCTGTTGTCAGATCATACTACTGTCTATCTTTGTACCCTTTAATTTACACTTTTTAATAATCTTCATTTCTACACCTTCTCCAAGTCTCTAGCCCTTGTTGTTGTTTTTTTTTTTTTTTTTTTTTTTTTTTTTTTTTTTTTTTTTTTTTTTTTTTTTTTTTTTTTTTTTTTTTCCTTTCAGGCTGCAGCACTCCTTTTAGTATATCTTGTAATTCTGGTCTTTGGTAACATATTCTATCAGTTTTGGTTTGTCTGTGAAGATTTGAACTCCCCTTCAATTTTGAAGAACAGCTTTGACAGATGCCGAATTCATGGCTGACAGTTTCTCTTTCAATACCTTAAATATGTCATACCACTTTCTTCTCTCCTCCATTGTTTCTGATGTGAGGTTGCCACTTAATCTTATAGACTTTCCCTTGTAGATGATGCTTTGTTTTTCTCTTGCTGCTTTCAAAGTCTCTTTATATCTGATATTTGTCATTCTGAATGGTAGGTGTCTTGGGGTAGGTCTATTTGTATTTATGTGCCACAGTTTTATGTTTCATCTTAACTTGGATCTACTCAACACAAAGTCTGTTTCTACAAAGAGAATATTTATTTGTAAATGAGAACATGAATTTGGTCCAGAACACTAGAGGTCTGTACTGTGCTTCACCCATTAGTATTTGTCAACTCTTCCACAAGCATCCTTAGTTGTCACAGATATTTTTATTATTATTATTTCTGTTAGATCAGGTAAAGCCAAGAGGGACTTGAATATGAAGTTTGCTTTTGCTTGATTCACCTGTCAAAATTAGCATCCCTATGGCTTATTCATTAAACGTTACACTCAAATGTGCAACAAATTGCCCTCCTATTCCAAAAAGTCCTACTGATCATTTTGCCTCTTTTATAGTTATAAGCAGCATAAGGTGCAATACCTTCCTTTCATCTTGGCTGGACTATATTGAAAATTTTTTGGAACACTGACACTCACAAATTTCACCAAGGAGGGCTCCCTGGCATTTTTTATGAGATTTATTTTGTAGAATTCATATGCATATGTGTATGTGTGTTTCGCTGTATTTATTCAGCTTTGCATAAATATAAAAAAGTTTGATGTCAATATCGTTTCATTTCTTTAACTTTTTAGTTTCTTTCTGTAAAGCTTTGTTTATCATGTTCTCTTTACTCTTTAATATTAAAGATTTTAACAGGGTTTTTGTCTTATCTCTCCCATTTTGTTTTAATACTTTTATAAGTCACTCAATGGGACTTTTCAAACTGGAGTTTTATAATTATTTTAACTCTGTGGGAGATTCTTTCTGGGAGATGTTCACAAGTCTCCATTCAAGAACACTATTTCAATATTCTACTGTTTTATTCTATAAATCAGCAATTTTGCTTCATTTGTTTTTTTGAAAGGTTTATTCTTTTTGATTTCTAAAAATTCTTATTCATGATTGCTTTTTTCTCACACCAATTTTCTATTTATTTATGTATGCCTGGTTCCAGGATACAACACTCATCTGCTTTTCTTCTTTGTAACTTTACTATTAACACTTCTGCTTTGTGGTCTTTAGGACTTTCCCTTTAATTCTTTTCTCTTTATCCTGTAGCCTCTTTCTAGAGGTCTCATTACCCACATAACATCATATACATTGGCATCTCCTATCTTTAAACTTCATCTCATACCTATATTTGCAACTTTAGATGGATATATCTTGAGGTCACCTTGACATTTTGAATGGCTAAGGGATACATAAGTTTAACATGTTCCAACATTTTCTTCTGATTTTCACACCATACCGTTCTAAGTTCCAGGATTGTATATCACAATAAATGACCAATAACACAATACTTTGTCCAGAAACCTTGGAGACAATAATAAATCATTCCTTTATTTCTTCTCTACATTCCAAATGCAAGTCCTGATGATTTTAAATAGGTATGCTTTCCTCCATCTTCATTGCAACTCTTCCAGATTAAGATAGCATTATCTATCACAGATATTCTTGTTTTATTCTTATAATTTTTCTTCCTGAATACATTTCTGCATTCTTCCAGTAGATTTTCCAATATTTTGGTTAGGATGAACTTTTGAAATGTAAATTTGAATGTATCATTATCCTGCATAAAACTCTTTCATGTCTACCAAATAATTTTTAGAGATCTGTTATGTTTACATAAATTAAAGGACTTTCCATGATTGGCATCTTAAATTCCTCTGATGTTTCAACTCTTGGTATGCCATATAGGAACACTACCAGATAAATTTTCAGTTATTTACACTTAGTTAAGAGAGGAAAGTGATGAAGGCAATAGTTTACAACTGATCTTATATGCACAGTAAAATAAAATGTTTGGTTAAATATTCTCTATGAATTTTAATGTGTAAAATAGCTCTATATACATATATATACTAAGCCACAATACACAGCTACATAAATACACATTTGCAGAAGTCATATTTGGCACAACTGTTGGTCCTCATTGTTATAAATATAGATAACTTAAAGAACTATCACATCAACCATCTGCTCTATACTGTCTTCATTCATTCTAATGGAAAGGAAATCTAGTAAAATTTATGATTACCAAGAATATAAATGTGCCTACTGACAAAGATTAATGATCTCTTACAATGGATAGCGAATCAGCTGTATGTTGAATTTCAACTTATTTTGACATCTTAAACTATGAAAAATAATATGAATTATACTTACAGAATGAAAACGACAAAAAATTTGGTATAAAAGGTGAACAATGAGTTGCCGATTGAATACTGAATTAATTTATTGACCAGATAGCAGATAATTATATTATTCTATAGAACATTCAGATAATAAAATCTAGTTCTACTAAGCAGCAATTCTCAATATGAAATATAGAATTTTCCTAAGTCATAGAAAAAATGAACTATAATTTGAATTAGAAAATAACTTAAATATTCATAAATATACAGATAACTACAATATTGGTGTATATATACATACATTATAAACATTATATTCTAATGTATACATATATTATAAAAGAGTAATTGAATTTCTATTAGAAAAAATTGAAAAGAAAGTGGATGTAAATGCTTCTTTGGTTTTAATTCCTGCAGGTTTTTATAAAGGACATGCCAAACAGTAACTGAGAGGAAACTAGGAATAAGAATAAATTTCAATTGACATTTTTCTTTGCTAATTTGCAGCAATTCCAATGTAAACACCTCATATAGGAGCCATGGAACTTAAAAATGTCCAGTGATGGGTTGTTATCAAGAAGATTTTTCTATTTTTGGACAAATAACTTTTTGAAAAAAAAATAATGATCACTCAAACTTTTTTCTCTTCAACCACTTGACCTTTTACAGTCAACATATGAAATCCCACCAGCATTCATTGAAATTCCATGTTGTATTAAAGGAACATGATACATTAATATTCATGTAATTTCCTAGGTACATATGACAAGATTTTGGGGGTCAAGAGAGAATATTAGAAATATATTCCTTAGAAATCTTTGAAGTATGGCATTCATATCAGTGTATTCAGTAGTGTGTTTAAGGATTTGATAACAAATGGGGAAAGAAAGTGTCTAGATAGAATTCACTTCAGTTGGAGATATTATAGTATTCCTATGCTAGATATTTTTCTTAGTGTTAAATGAAATGATTTAATGCAGAAGAGTCAAAAATCTAGGCCAAATTTGGAATGAAATACAATGTCTTATCACTATGCTACTTCTGTTCTTAAATTCAATAACTTGTTTAAATATGCTAATTTATATTTAAATATATTTAAATTAATGACCATAAGGTATAAAATTTGTTATATTACAGGACTTGAGTAGCTTATAGGGAGAAATGGTGTAGTTTTGCAACCTATCTCAGCATCCAAACTCTTAAATTATCAGCTGGTTAAGAACGAAAAAATATTTAAGGATGATATTAAGAGAGGCAGAGGTTTAAATTTATGCATAGATTACAAGACCTTTGAAAATACAAAAGCATGTAGAAAAGATTAGTTTGATAGTAATAGGCGATTGTAACTTTAAGAGGAAAGGTATAACTGATGAAAATCTTCATAAATTATGTCAGTTTATTTTTATTTTTAGCTTATTTTCCAGATACTTTAAAAATAGAAATAATATGAGTAAAGCTATGGAAAATTATCATTATCATTCATTAGCCTTTCTAGTCTAAATGCAATGATTTCTATAAACTATTACTTATATTGCAGTGTTTTATCTTTTTATGTATGGATTAATGCCAAAGCAGTTTACACAGATGAAATGTCCACATATATCTTTAATTCTGTTAGATTGAAAAATTACTATTTTTTTAAGAAACCAAACAATTAATGATGTGGGCTATTATAAACACAACTGAAATGTTTTCCTCATAAGGTAGAACTTGCTTTGGAAAGTTAAAACTCACTGATTCTGTGTAAAAGCTTTGATATAAACATAAAAAATTTATATAAATATTCCATATTTGAATATTTATTTATCTATTCAGTCTTGCTATGGTCATCTATTTCAACCACACAAATGCAGAACTGTATTTGGAACACTTATTATCCCTATTGAAGCACCAAGTTCTATTCAGATCCCTTAGTACATAAAAGCATCTAATCAGAAATTCTAGGGAAGTGTGCTCTGTTTCATTCAACAAGTATTTTATAATATTTTTTCTTTATTTTTTTTCCATTAGAGTAATCATGCAAAATGTGGTGAGTTCTGATTTTTGCTGATGGTTGAGATAAAAAGTGTTGGGGACCGAGATGAACTGAAATGGGACAGTATGAGCTTTCATGAATTGGGAAACCCTCGAGGGTCTGATATAAATGGGAGGAGGAGGAAGGGGCAGAGATAGGAAAGAGGTACAAGATTATTTGAAAGTTTGCAGGGGAAAGTAAGCATATGGAGCACACACTTAGAGCAGAACAGCTGGGGTCAGAAAAGTACTTTATGTGACCTCAATCAGGCCATACAGATGTCTTCTTATAGACAAAAGATAGAGTCAATGTTGGAGGCTGGGAGTTGACAGGTACTTTAGGGTGTGTTAATTTTTGCTAAAAAAACAAACTGTACACTAATTATCTGTATAATTTTCTACATGTTGTTATACTTACTCTAAAAAGAATATTCAAAAATTTGTATCCTAAATACAAAAACAACAATGAAACTGATTCTTAATATTCATCAATTTCATCTATTTTCATAAGTAGAGAGAGTAATGTGATGCAATATCTGGTTGCCCTATTGACCTGGGTGAATGGTAGCCATACATGGCATGCAATATTAAAATATATATATAAGACAAAAGAACTAACCTAAAGATATTCCAAATATTTATAAATATATAAAGGTGTTTGTAGCAAATACATAAAAGCATTATCTGACGATACCAGAGAAAGATCATTAAGGTCTTTTTTCAAATCTAAAATCTCCATTTCCTGTGTTAAATATGATATATTTTACAAACTTCTATGTCTTGATTAAAGTATAAGAAGCACTAGTTTTGCCCAAACAGCCACATTACAACGTCCTTTTTCACATGGGGAGTAAGGGTAATGAAAATTCATTAATCTCAGAAAAATAACTTAAATTCTGAGTCTATTTTTATTTTCAATCATATATAATGAGGCCCATATATTTTGCACATTTCAAAGGTATTTTTTAAGGATTAGATGAGAAAGTATGCATGAAAGTTATATAATTCATTTGCCTAACAACATTTATTATTGAACAACAGTTTACTAGTGTTCTATTGGAAAGGATACAATTTTAAAGACAGCAAGAAATACCTTTGCTTTCATGGAACTTATATTCCGGTGAAGTAATATGAATATTAAAAAGTAACAGCAAACAAAGTAACATGACAATACAAAATGTGTACTCTGATGGTTACTCACTAAGAGGTGACATTTCATCTGAGACCTAAAGGATGAAAAGGGCCAATGATGTATACATCAAAAAGAAGAACTTTTCAGGAGAAACA
Source organism: Chaetophractus vellerosus (assembly GCA_004027955.1). NCBI lineage: Eukaryota > Metazoa > Chordata > Mammalia > Cingulata > Chlamyphoridae > Chaetophractus > Chaetophractus vellerosus. Next base: position 9,370 of record PVKH010036076.1, read on the forward strand.
GCATTTGCAGGCAATAAGTCGAGGCACTTCAGGAAGAGAAAATAACACTGGGTTGCAGAAGGGAATGAGAAAGGGTGTTTATCAAAAGAAGGAAATAATTATTGAATGCTAGATAGGAGCCACACCATTAAAGCTAAATGGGTATAGTAAGATGTTTTGATATTATTCTAAGGAAAGTACAAAGTCACTGAAATATTAAAATGAATGTGCTACTACTTGATTTAAATTTCTGAAAGATCCCTGTGGCTATTATTTAGAAGAAAATTGTTACTAGACAAAAATTAAAATTTATGAATTAAATGATTGATGAATTTGAGTTAGAAGACTATTAATGCCTCAGGGGAATGCCAAAATTATTTTTAAAGGAACATGAACAATTCAAAGAAAAAAGTCACTAAGTACAATTGGAAACAAAGCATGATTTTTCATAATTAGCAGAAAATACAGAGAAAACTAGCCTGCTTGTAATGTGACTGTGCTTACAAAGTTTTAATTAAAAAAAAGATATAGAAATTGGGAAATTATAAGTAATAACCAATCAGATTTTAAAGAGTCATATAATATTTCTATAAATTAAGAACATTATTATAGAAAATAAACATTTAATATAAGACACTTCTGAATAAGATATAGCAAGTAATAGCAGGCATTGTCTTCCCTTCAGCAATAAACAACAACAACAACAAACTGGATAAAAATAAAGAGTTTTTAAAAATAAGACAGTTTGGAAGAAAACCTAATGAAACAAATTAGAAAGGGGAAAGCCTTTATGCAGTGACTTTCATTGGGGTATTTGATGACTATACATAGGCTGATAATTGGACTTGGCTCACGTAAAAGGACTTTACTGAGAGAGAGAATCTTTCAAGGAGAAAAATACATATTACCTTCAAAGGATGAGCACTAATACCAATGGCTAAAATTTTAAGGAAAAAAGAGTCAGAATAAAATGTAATAGTTAAAATAATCTTTAAAAACTTGCTATCCTAGATAAGAAATATGAATACTATTATAAATTTTCCTGAACTAAACTAATTTTCAGGCAAAAAAAAAGAAAAGCTGAGAAAATATGTCACCAAATAGTTCTGTACTACCAGTAATACCAAACACCAAGCCATTCAAATTCAACTTCTCCATTTAACTAGCTGAGTTTTTGCAAATTAAGGAGTCTCTGTGTCTCAGTTTCTTACCAATGAATATGAAATATGATATTAAAATATTACTTAGTTAATGTGAGCATTTTGAGGTTTGGTTTGGTTTTAATTTGTTCAAGGGCCTTAAAACTATTTCTAGGATACAAAATGTATTTGATAAATTATTTTATCAATACTGAATATCCTACTCAAAACCATTGGTGCATAGGATTTCATTGTTGAGTGTATAAAATGGCAACAATGAGGAGTTTTACATGGTGATTAAGAGACAGTAATTAGTAATTAATCTGACTTTCTTCCTTGCTACAAATCTCCATTGTCTTAATTATTAAATTTAAAATTCTGGTCAAGCTACATCACCACTTAATATCTCTAATTCTGTACCTGTGAGATGTAAATATTATTTGTACCTAAATTTTATGATTGTTGTGGGTTGGAAGTTAGTTAATATATGTTTAGAGATCAACATAGTATTGGCACTTAATAAACCCCTGATAGTGTCATCTATAAAGTAGTATCTTTAATATGTATGCTGGGTTTTGTAAGCAATGTAAATAATACTGCAAAAGAAAATGCTGTATATATATCCAACTCTTCATCCATGATTAATTCCTTCAGATAAGATACTATACGTAGAATTCAAGTGAAATGGTGTCAGTAATTTAAGATGATATGCATCATCAAACTGCCCTTTAGTCAAATGATAGAAACTTAAAATCTCCAGGTATGAAAGCAGCTCATTTACACACATCCCTGAGAACAATGGATAAAAGCATTATTACATTCCTATGCAAATATATGTATGTTACAGCTGAAAAGAAATAATTTTAAAAATATTTTCCCTTAAATGTTTTTTCAGATATTGAAATTCGATAAATAACTAGCATTATTTCTTATAATGTAATCAGTGAATATATTTTAAGAGTAATAGTTTAGCAGAGTTCAATTATTAAAAAACAATAAAGAAACTAACATTGGAATGCTGTTTTAGTTTGCTCAAGCTGCTGACAGCAAAACACCAGAAATGGGTTTATTTTTATAATACCAATTTATTAGGGGAAAGCTTACAGTTTCAAGGTTGTGAAAATATCTAAATCAAGG
>PVKH010036077.1:0-11646 GCA_004027955.1 Chaetophractus vellerosus
CCAGACTTCAGGGAGACATTTGATGTTTTTACTCGCCCCTAGAAGAAGGGACAGGGAATCGAGTTTCTTTTACAAACGTGCTCTGCCATCTGTGGGTTCCTGGGGATCGGTTTATAAAAGTTAACGCATCCCCTTACGTTTCTATAGGGCTGCCCGTTCCCATAAAAGATCTTAATAAATAGCTAATTTTTAGCAAAGCATCAGTCAGATGATAATATTGAGACTCAACTGATTGCTAGGGAGGGTACAGAGTTCTACATGGGTTATCTCATTTAATTTTCTCAGTAATCTTGTTGGGTGGGTATTCTTACTCTTATTTTACAGATGAGAAAACTGGGGTTTAGGGAAATTTAGTAACTTTAGTTTAAATTCTTGCAGCTTGTATGTAGTGATCTCCAGACCCAGATCTCTTAACCAGTTTGTCATTCATTCATCCATTTGTTTATTCAGGAAATACTCATTGCCCACTGTGTACTAGGCACTGTTCTGGGTCCTGAGAATATAGCAGTGAACAAAAGCAAAAATCCAAAAATCCTTGCTATGTCTCAATACATGGGGAAAAACAGCTAATAAATAAGCAAAATGTATAGTGATAATGGTGATAATTGCTAAGGAAAACATAAGTCAGGAAAGGGGGATAGAGAGTCTGGGGTGGGGTTGGGGAGCAAGATAGGTAGGGGTCCAGAGAAGGCCTGGCTGAGGTGAAAGTGAGCATGTGGCTCACGGGGAAGAGCAATCCAGGTGGAGGAAACAGTAAGTGCAAGTTTTGGAGGAATAATAAATAGCAAAGAGGTCAGGATAACGAGTGGAGTGAAGGGAAAAGAATTAGGAGATGAGATCAGAGAGGTAACAGTATCAGATCATGTAAGACCTTACAGGCCATTGCAAAGTCTTTGGCTTTTACTCTGAGATGGCAAACCCCTAGAAGGGTTTGAATAGGGAGTGGTATGATCTGACTTACATTTTGAAAGATCTTTCTGGCCACTGTGTTGAGAATAGACTGCTAGGGAATAGGACAGAAGCAGGAAGCCCAGTTAGTAGGCTCTTGCAATAATCCAGATGAGAGATCATTGTCACTTGGACCAGGATAGGAGCAGTGGAGGTGGTAAAAAAATGGTTGTAATGTGGATCTTTTTGAAGGTAGAGCTGAGACGATTTCCTGATGTGAGCTGTGAAAGAAAAAGAGGGGTTAAGTCCCAAGGTTTTGGGGTTGAGCTGCTGGAGAGATTTATTGATTTGTAGAATACTGCTGTATGCTTCGTGTTCTGTTTGATACTCGTCATATTATGAGGGAGTGTGGCATGTATTAGAGAGGAAAATTGGAAGGGTTTTAATTGTAGAAGCCTTCCTCTTACCTAGACTGTCAAGGGTCACACAAGATGGTCACCTACTGTTACCCAGAATATGCTCATAGCTCCCCTCCAAGTCACTAGGCCTTTTCAGATACTTATCTGAGTATGTGAGTAGGCAGGCTAACAGCATGGTAATAATAACCCCATCCTTAGTTTCTATTTTGTTCGTAACAAGTTATCTTTAGGATTGTCAACATGGCTGTGGTTGCTGTATGAGCCATGGCACCTGCCTGGTTCTTTATCATTTTATGTGGATGAGAGAATGGGAATGCTGTACAGCAATGTTTTTTAAACTGCATATCATTATCCACTAGTGGATTTTGAGGGGGTCAAGACTAGAATTTTTTTTTTTTTTAAGGAAATAGAATAGAATAGAGGAGTACATCCATATATGGTAAAGGATAAGTGTTCACAAAACTTTTAATTTCTGTTTTGTATAAAGAATATATGTGTGTATTGGGTTCTCATATAAATTACATTCCTTACTGGGGTTATGGTTAAAAAAAAAAATTGAGAAACATGCTGTAGAGTGCCAGGTAGTTGTTTTCCAGGGAAGAACAGGCCATTGAATGGGAATTCTGATTTGGATCCTCTGAATATAGACTGCAACCTTATTCCTTGTGTATGTATTCTAACTCCTTAAAATTCCTTATTGTCTTTTTTCATTAAAAAAAATACCCTTTCCTATCTAGACAGCTGAGATGTTTTGCAGAGTGCTGTATTTAGTGGGATGCGAGGGAGGGAATGTGGGGGTGAGTTCTTACTCATAGTAGTGACTCAGGCATGTCACTTAACCTCTCTTTAAGATGGGAATAATTTCACAAGGTGGTTGTGAGGATTCAAGTAACGTATGTGAGAATGCCTAGTCCAGACATGTAAAATGCATGGTATTTATTGTGAGAACTTGCTTTTATTTGGGTGCTTAACTCCCTTGCCTTTCAGCTGCTTCATATTTGGTTGTACTGATTTGGAAGGGCCTTGATTTTTTTCTTGTTTTTATTTCCTGAAAGGTGAGTGGGCAGCAAGGAGCTCCAAGAGAAAAATAACGACTCTCCATATCACAGTATGTTTCCTGGAGCCAAGTGCCAGTTATGTGGATCAGTGTCCTGTGCTAAAGGGCTTGTACCCTGAAGCAGATTTGAGTGTAGTTGAAAAAGAAGCAGAATATGTGAGCTCTGTTTCTTTTTCTTCTTTAAATAGTAGGCAGACTACTTGTTCTTCCTTTTCCTTTTTGATGCAGTTACCTAAAATTTTACTGCACAAAAATGTTAAGCCAAAAAAAGCATGTCAAGAAAGAACAAAGATGGGTTACTTTGATATTTATATTGATATTTATAACTTTTAGCTGCTTAGTCCTAATATCCTTTTCTGTAGACATTATAATTTTGGAGGTTATGTGGAAAGAATATGGGACTAATAATTAGGAATTAATTGACTTACTAACTCTCTGTGTGACGTTAACCAATTATTCATTTGGAAAAAAGGAATGATTATATTTCCTTTTCCTTTGATATATTTTTGAAGATAAAGTGAGATGAGATTTACAGTTGCTTTGGAAAGGTTTATTTTGATATCAATATCTAAGGAGTTGGTTATGATGGTGATATTCTCTTCTGGTTCCTGAAGCAGTGTTTATTGTTTGAGGTGCTTTTGCAGGGCTTCACACATTCATTGCTGATCTATTTGGAGGAGGACTGCTTTATTATATCTAATTTTTGAAGCTACCGTATGTATCTTACCTTTTCTGGAGATGTTCCCTTTATTTGATGTTGTGTTTTCCTTTGGGGCACTGAAGTATATCATGGCTCTTCCATATTCTTGAGATTATCAAGAAAGGGACCTAACAGAGAAGATGCCAAATTAGAAGAGGTAGGAAGTCTAATAGGTTCTAAGCAAAGTGGGGCAGGGGCTGCTGATGCCAATCTTGTTTCTTTCCTTTCTGAGAATTCTGGCAAACTGAAAACAGTTTGGCCTAGTAGTTTGCTTTAGGCTTTACTGGGTTAGGGCTCTTGGCTTACAATTATCTCTTCTTTCCCCACTCCCCTTCCTTCCCATACTGTTCTAGGGAGTAAGGCATGTCGAGGCTTTGGCTATGTCACCTTTTCCATGGCAGAAGATGTTCAGAGGGCTCTCAAGGAGATTACCACCTTTGAAGGTTGCAAGATCAATGTGACTGTTGCCAAGAGAAAACTGAGGAACAAATTGAAGGAAAAGAGGGAAAATGGTGAGTTTTTAGTCACTGAAGGGAGTTTCCCCTCAGGGTAAGGAGGACCACTATGATAATAAAAGGGAGAGGCAGAGTGGCATAGGGGTAGCCTCTAGCACTTAAAGCTTCCCGAATTTCTTTTTCTTTTTTTTTGTTTGAGGTATTAGGGGCTGAGGAATGAACCCATGACCTCATATATTGGAAGCCCATGCTTGACCACTGAGCCAAATCAGCTCTCCTGAGTTGTTTTTTTTTTCATTTGTTTTGCTTGTTGTTTGTTTTTTGTTTTTTTCAGAGGCACAGGGAACCGAACCCAGGACCTCCCATGTGGGAGGTGGGAGCTCAACTACTTGAGCCACATCCACTCCCTGAATTTCTTTTTGATGTCCCAAATCATCCACTGTGTTTTGTTACTCATTTTAGTCCTTTGTTTACTTCTAAGTCTGGAAAATCTGATGTTCTGGAGTGTTGCCATGCTTAACCCCATGGTATATACCTTCTGTAACAAGTAGATTTTTTTCTGTGAGGCTCTGGGCCTAGAGGCATGTGGTTTTGGAGCACAGACTTATTATTTCATTGTCTCTTTTAGAAAATTCAGAGTCCCCAAAGAAGGAGCGGAAGCTTAAAAGAGTCAAAGTGGCAGATAAGAAAGCCAGATTAATTATTCGGAACCTGAGCTTTAAGGTAAATGACAAAACAAAATTTAACAATGTCTGTTGTGAAGGTTGTTGGAGTTAAGACATGCCTATTGGTGGAACTCCTTACCAAGATGGTATAATTAGGCTTAATTCCTTCTGGAAATGAACCTTAGCCCAGTTGAATTCAGACGATAGACCTTTATAAACCAGAACTTATTAAGGATGCTAAGTGTAAAGGTGCATTCCTTTTAAGGAAACTATTATCAAAAATGGGAAGGGAGAAAAAGCTCCTTGACTTCTCTCCTTTTGTCTTTTAGATACAAAGTGAAGATGTCCTCTATCTAGAAATGCTTAGTATCCTAGTCTCAAAAGTAAAAAAGGAGTAAAAATAGTCATGCTCTTCCTAATGAATTATCTTAGTAGTTTTGTTTTATGTGATTATATCTTTTCCTTTTCCTTTTCCTCACTTTTGCCCTCAGTGTTCAGAAAATGACTTGAAGACAGTATTTGCTCAGTTTGGGGTTATCCTGGAAGTGAACATCCCCAGGAAGCCAGGTACTAGCAAACCTTCATTTGGTATAGATTAAGTTTATTTAACATGTCTTTTTCTATATTATCTGTGATTTAAGCACCATTTGTAATAGAACTACAGGTCCATGTCACAGTCTTAGATTATATGATATATATATATATATAAAAAGTATCTGGCATAGTCCTTGGTAAGTAAGAAAAACACAAATGATAATGCCTGTTTCCCCAATGGTATTTTTACTTAGCTCAAAACTAGGTTAGAAGACTAGCTGCAGTTTAAGAAAATGTATTGGGGGCCGGCTGTAGCCCAATTGGTAGGGCGCCGGTTTACCACATGGGAGGCCCTGGGTTCGGTTCCCGGGGCCTCCTTGGGCGGGCAGACTGCCTTGAGAAGGCAAGCCGCCACGGGCAGGGCAGGCTGCCGCGAGCAGGCAGGCCGCCGCGCGGTGAGCTGACTCAGTGGGTCGCTGCAGTGGGGGGACACAAGCAGACACTGAAGAACGCAAAAATGAACACAGCAAGAACAAGCAGAAAGGGGGGGCTATGTAATAAATAAAAAAAATAAATCTTTAAAGAAAAAAAGAAAATGTATTGCTTTTCCCAGGCCCAAGTAAGGGGGTATTAAGCGAGAAAATGTATCCTTTTGCTATGGGGATAGCCCAAGTTGCTGTGATTTCCGTCTGAGTCTTAGTGTTCTGTTGGCTTCCCACCTGCTGACTCTAACTTTTTTATATGTGTGCACACAGACGGAAAGATGCGTGGCTTTGCTTTTGTTCAGTTCAAGAACCTCCTAGAAGCCGGAAAAGCTCTCAAAGGCATGAACATGAAAGAGATAAAAGGTAAGTTTTCTATACCTATACCATTGACCCAGATGTTTCTGGTGTTTGGGTGAGTTAGCACAGTAACCCACTTTCTACATTTTTAAAAGGTAAGTATTTTCATTGCTGAGAGTTTCACTGCTAATACATGTTGTGGTGAAATATTCCTAGTACTTGATTTTAGGATTAAATTCAAAAGAACTCATGTCAGGATTCTGTTTCCTTTATTTGCTGATGAGCATTCTTTTAAATCCCTAAGAAAAAGGTCCTTGAAACAATCACTGATAGATGCAGGTTGGTATCTAGGGGACGTAGGATTTGTAGGTTCATCTTTCTTGTTTATGGTCACTATTCAGCATCCTCAGGCTATTAAATTGACTATGAGGCTACCCTAGGTATTGATTTACCAGGTACCATGCCTAAAGAAGGGATTTGTTTAGAAGCTTCCTAACACCCAAGTAGGGTGCAGAGTGTTCTAGATTACCTATTTTGCTTCTTACTGGTCTAACTGAAAACTTATTAGTCTAACTGGAAGTACTGTGCTAATTATTTTTTGCTCAGTTGTGGTGGCTGCATAGATAGGCAAAACTTCTGTTCATTGATAAAGAGGTTAAGGGTTAAAAGGAGTAGGCAGCAGCTGGGAGCTTTGTTTAAGGATTGACATTCTCTGAATTGGCAGTTTCTGTCTCCACTGGTTCCATTACTGTATTTGGTGAATAGGAAGTCATTTACAGGAGATAGGAATGTTAAAAGGAGGGAAGCCTTTCTGATGCCACTTTTCTGTCTGACAGGGCGGACAGTGGCTGTGGATTGGGCCGTGGCGAAGGATAAATATAAAGACACACAGTCTGTCTCTGCCTCAGGTAAGATGTGGTGAAGTTAAGTAAGAGGGATTATTTGTCCAGGGGTGAGAGTGTGGAGAGTACAGAAACAACTCTTGTGCCTGTGGTAAAAAGTATAAGGGTCAAGCAGTTGAGCTCCTGCTTCCCACATGGGAGGTCCTGGGTTCGGTCCCTAGTGCCTCCTTAAAAACAAAAAACAAAAACAAAACAACAAGCAAACAAATGAAAAAACCAATTCAGGGGAGCTGATGTGGCTCAGTGGTTGAGCACCGGTTTTCCTGCATACAAGGTCCCAGGTTCAATCCCTGGCCCCGGTACCTCAAAAAAAAACATAAGGGATCCAAGTATCCATCAACAGGTGAGTGGATAGACAAAATGTATATACATACAATGGAATATTACTTAGCCTTAGAAAGAAATGAAGTATTGATATATGCTACAAGATGGATGGACTTTGAAATCAATATGTTGAGTGAAATAAGCAGGCACAAAAGGACAGCTATTATATGATTCCACATATACGAAATATCTAGAATAAGCAAAATCATAGAGACAGAAAGTAGATTAGAGGTTACCAAGGACTGGGGCAAGGGGACAATGGGGAGTTATTGCTTAATGGGTTAAGAATTTCTGCTTAGGATCATGACAAAGTCTTTGTAATACATGATGGTGATGGTAGCACAACATTGTGAGTGTAATTAATACTTCTGAAACGTACCTTTAAAAAATGGTTAAAATGGAAAATTTCATGTTTTTTATATGTGTATATGTATGTGTGGCTATAAATACATATAACATATATATGTTACCACAATTTTTAAAAAGGTACCTGCTTGTCAGCAAGAATATTGAACTGGAGATATCAGAAGCCGAAGATTAACTGAAGCAATGAGACTCAGGAGTAAAACAAACTGAATTCTAATTGATAGAGAAATGAGCTCAGAGCTGTTTGTCAATTCATGCAGTGCCATTTGGTTATCTGGTCCCAAAACAGAATCTTTCGAGTCTAAGCCTACTCCTAGGGTATAGATGTGAGTGAGGAGTCGGGTCTGAGTTCATAGTCCCCTGTACTTGCTGTCCTTTCACAGTTTTTCATAATAGGGAGTGATAGAACATTAAGAATAGGGAAATGTAAAATGCAACTTGAGTTTTGTTTAGAAAACAATGGCTTTTAAGTCACCAGGATCTCAGAGGCTAGAACTCACCGAGGTGAAAGTTCAGAGCTGGACTCCAGGGTGAGCTTTGTGCTGGCCATGGTATATAAGTGGTAGGCTCTTTGGGGTGAGTCATTTGCTGCTTCTCTCATTCTGAGCCATATTAACCTTCAGGCTTCTGATGAATTGACAAATTCCAAAGGAATCTGAGTGAAGAAGGTTTGTTTTGTTATTGTTTGTTCTTTCGCCTTTTTTCCTCATAATTTCTCCTATTTCAAACAGTACAAAAAATATCTTGAGATTTTTTTCAAAACAAAAGGAACTAAGAAGTTGGGGTAGTAGTTACTCAGGTTAAAAAGCCTTGTTTTGAGTACTATAAATGAATTCCTAACTTTATTTATCTCTCTCTGTAGGTGAGAAGAAGAGCCCAGAACCTAAACATCAGGAATCAGGTAAAGAGACTGGCATGGAAGAAGAGGAGGAGGAGGAGGATGATATTGAGGCTGATGGTGGTGATGATGATGAGGCTGAGGAGGAGGAAGAGGATAAAGAATCAAAGGTGACCAAGCCCATGCAAATTCAGAAGAGGTAAGCAGCTCAGCCTGTTCCGGATTGTCTCTGATAGAAAAAACTATCATGTCCTTTCCCTGCCAAAAGAAAAGAGAATGGACATGTATAATGAAGTTGAATAACCTCTCTGTCAGCCCAGGTCCTTACTTCTGAACTGTGCTATTCCAGAGCAGTCAAGAGAGCAGCAGCTGCAGAAAGTAGTGACGAAGATCATTCTGATGAGGACAGTGACCTGGAGGAAAGAGATAGTATTGATGGTGGAGAGAAACTGGCTCAGAGTGATACTGACATTGAAGAACAAGAGGGTGAAGGTTTGCCTGGATCTTTGTAAACGCTTCTAAAGATGTTACTGAGAAATGAGCATCAGTTCAGCGCAGGCCTCTTTTCTACTTTTCTCTCTCTCATTTTATTTTTTAAATTTTATTTCACAATTTACAAACACTTTGTATCCACCAAGTTGCAACTCCCTCTTTCTCCCCCCTTCCATCCCCAGGCAACTATTCTCCTTTCTTTCTGTCTGTATGAATTTGCTGTTTCTAGTTATTTCATATAGTGTTTGTCCTATATACCTTGCTCTTTTTACTCAGGTATCTTTTTAAATAGGACTCTAAGGACCCAGCATTTATGTTTAAATGCTGAAAATAAAACCTTTATATTTATTTTTTCTGAAGTTTTTTTGTTTTCTTTTTTTTTTTTTTTAATGAGTTTGGAGTGGTGTCTGAGGGTTAAGAGTCTTTTTTAGAGAATTTTAAATCTAGATTAAATGCTGAGGCACTACCTCTCTCTTGATTATCCAAGTTGAATGAATAGCTGTAAAAACAGGATATTGCATCTTAAACCCAGGTGAATTTTAAACAGTTCTTTTGAGTTGGGATGTGAGTAAAGGGCCTCTTGGCATTTTGTAAAACTAATCAGTCCCTACCTTTATTGAGAATGTTAGGGGTAAGCAACTTGTTTATTGAGGAAGTCAGGTCATTACAAAATGAGGAATAGCCAGTAACTGGTCCTTTTGTTTTCCTGGATGGAGATTTTTATTTAACTATCAAGGTTACTCTCTTCTGCCTCTATTTCTATAAGTCTGGCATAATTGGTTTGACAATATAATAAATCCAAGGAAATACACTTAACTCGTGAGGAGAGAATTATATACACTGAATTGAGGAAGCTTTTACACCAAAGGGACTGTGAGTTTTCCTTTACACTCAGATCCTTAGACTCATAGGTCCCCTCCCCAGAGACAGTCGATGTTTAAAGTTTCTTGTGTATCTTTCTGAAGATGTATAATAAATTTATAAGCAAACACACACATATATATACACATATCCAATATAGAGTATGTTTGTGTGTATATTTCTTCGCAAAAGGCCTACATGTTTTAAATTATATTTCAAAAAAATTTACCCTCTCACAGCAGTGTATGGCAATGTCTTTTTTCCACACCTTTGTCACATTGGTCTTCATCAATATTTTTAGTTTTTGTGAATCTATTGGTGAAAAATAATATTATTTCTTATGCTGTTTTTCTTTAATTATAAGTGATATTGAACATCTTTTCATACATTTAGTTGCATATCCTTTGTTCATTTTTTAGTTGGATTATTTTCTTTTCTTAAGTTATGCCTGGTCTTTATATATTAACAGGTTAGCCTTTGTCCTATGGCTTGCATTGTTTTTCTTTCTTTTTTTTTTTTTTACTGTAGATGCACGAGTCTCAAAGAAAAAGAAGAGGAAATTACCCTCTGATGTGAATGAAGGGAAAACAGTTTTTATCAGGTATGCCTTTCTACATCAGGAAAACTGATGTTCATGTTGCCTTCATAGGCTTCGTTTCTTTCTTTTATTTTTTTGCACCAGTCTTGTGACCCAGGCCAGAAAGTTAGACACCTCTAGTACCATTAACACATTTGGTCCCAGGAATATAACAAACAATGAGAAATGTAGGAGATTCAGAACTGTAGTACAGAAGAGTATTAGCGGAGTCCTGATACCTTGTCCTCATTTAGACTTCGTTCTTTGTAACTGGGGTGGCATTATTTGGAACAAATTGATCCTTCAACTGTAAGAAACATCTTGCTCCTGGCCTTTGTTGTTTTTTTTTCTTTAAAAGGAGGTACCAGGTATTGAACCCAGGACCTCATACATGGGAAGCCCGTGCTCAACCATTGAGCTACACCCATCCCTACCTGGCCTCAGTTTTAAGGGTAGTGCTGGGAAGGGGCAGTGCCACTTGTCCCAAACAGTTTCTGTCTGCATGCCTAACTTTATCTCCTAAATTAGTGTTCAGAATAAAGTAAGCCATCCTGTCTGTTTCCAGGAAAGCTGGAGGTAGGAGTGGGGGGTGGAGCTGGGTTTTTACCTCACACTGCCATTGCTGTTTCAGTCTTACTGACTGCAGTAGATTTTCATAAGCTCAGGATATCTTCAGTGTACCTCAAGCATGCTTTCCCTTCATTTTCTTAAGTACCAACAGGCAAGGGCCATTTGGGCCTTTTTCTTAAGTTAGGATATTTCATTTTTTATTTTTATTTTTATTCACCCCCCCTTGCTGCTTGTGCTCACTGTGTCCATTTTGCTGTGCATTTTTCTGTGTCTGCTTGTCTCCCTTTGTTGGGTCATCTTGCTGCGTCAGCTCACTGCACTGTGCGGGCCGGCTTGCCTCCCATATGGTAAACAAGAGCCCAGCCACTTGAGCCACATCCGCTTCCCTTGGCCCCCCCCCCTTTTTTTTTTCCAAAGGTTTGTATAATCTTGTACAATCTTTTAAGACTGTTTTTATTATGCAAGTAAGTTATGTTCATTTTAGAAAATTTAGAAAATAAATGAGCAAAAAGACAAAAAAAAATTATCACTACTTAGAGAACACCCACACACATATCCATATCATAAATATTTAAAAGATGAGTTTAGATGATAACATGCTGTGCTGTAGCCTGTTTTCCCACTTGAAAGCATATCTTTCCATAATTTTGTTTTTACCATTTTTTGGAACTGCCATAGAAATAGTTTTGTATTCATTGAGGATTCTGTCTAACAGGACAACACATCATACTCAGAAGCCTGTGACCTCAATACCAAGGGTACCATTCCTTATACATCTTTTTATTAATAATGAACTTGGAAAGAATAGGGATGGAAGAGAGATAACTAGGCACATGATGAGACAAGTTAGGAGAAATAATGTGGCTAGGATATGTCTTATTGTAGAAAACCTTTTTTATCTGGCTTACTTCATGAGAGAGAATCATTTATGGGTTTGTTAATTGAGTAAGAGACAAGTAAAATTATAAGTATTATAAGAGACTTTATTTTAGCCCCAGAAGGATGTGCATAGCTGGGGAAATGAGGAATTTTTACATTGTGTTAAAATTGAGGAGAACAAAATCTTCCAATTTTTTTTTGAAAATAAGGGAGACTATTTTTCCACTCTATTTATTTATTTATTTATTTTTGTTACATATCCCCCCCCCCTTTCTGCTTGCTCTTGCTGTGTGTTCATTCTTCTGTGTTCTTCTATGTCTGCTTCTTGTCTCTCCCC
>PVKH010036078.1:0-11643 GCA_004027955.1 Chaetophractus vellerosus
TACTATTACCAAACCCAAAATTTTAAAAGATAAATTAACATCATCAGTTAGCCAGTTAGTATTCACATTTCCCTAATCATCTCAAAACAATTTTTTTTTTGCAGTTTATTCGAATTAGGATGCAAATAAAGTTGCCAAATTACTCCCTTAAAAGGCTCTAACACAATTCACATTTCCACTGACATGTAAGAAAATCCCCACCAACAGGTATTATTGCTTCTTTTCATTTTTGCCAATGGGATGGACGTCACGTGGTATTTCATCATTAATTGAATTTCTATTGCTCTGACTGCTAGTGAGTTTGAGAATCTTCTTATCTGTTCTCACATGTTTGTTGACTGCCTTACACAGTTAAGCAAGTCTATCTCATCTTTTGTAATTTCTAGGTATACTCAAGGTTTCTCCTACTCCCGGATTTACAAGTAGACTCATATTTTCTTCCATATTTTTGTTGCTTTGTACAGTAGAGTTTTTATTCTATCTGAAGTTTATTTTTATATATGATATAAAATAGGTTATTTCTTGGCTTCATCAAGTTACCTGGTTTATATAAATTTTGGGATGTGGCTTTAAGTCCACTTGTCCATATTTTTTTTGTCCCTACCAGACTAAACTCTTTAACAGCACAAGCTCCTTTCCCCACCAAATAAGGGCCTCCCCCAAGATGTGGTCGGGGTCACTGCTCCCTTTCTTCCCCTACAACACACAATATGGGGCTCTGCTGGGCAGAGGTGGCTGGCTATGCAGGGTGAGAGTAAGACTAGTCAAATCCCATGGTGAAAAAACAACCCATAGAATGGGAGAAAATACTCGCACATCATTTATCTGAAAAGGGTTTAGTATCCTGCATATATAATTTATATATTTACAAGTATCTAATAAGGGTTTGTATCCAGAATTTATAACAACAAAAAGACAAGCAACCCAATTAAAAATGGGCAAAGGACTTGAATAGACATTTCGCCAAAGATGACCTAAAAATCGCCAATAAACACATGAAAACATGCTTCACATGCAATTCACACGCTTCACAATGCAAATCAAAACCACAATGAGATACCACTTCACACCCACTAGGACGGCTGTAATCAAAAAACAAAAACCAAAACAAAAAACGGCCAGCGTGGTGAGGACGTGGAGAAACGGAGCACTTGTGCCCCACTGGTGGGAATGTAAAGGTGCAGCTGCTGGGGAAAGAATCGGGCAGCTCCTCATATAGTTAAACATGGAATTATCACGTGACCCCGCAATTCCACTTCTAGGACTAGACCACAAAGAACTGAACACCACTGTTCACAGCAACATTAGTCACAATAGCCAAAAGGTAGAAACGACCCGATGCCCGTCGACCGATAAATGGAAAAACAAACTGTGGCACATCTGCTCAACGGAATATTGTTCAGCCATAAAGGGAACGAAGTTCCGACATGCACCACGACACGGGTGAACTTTGAAAGCATTATGCTGAAGGAAGTAAGCCAGGCACCAAGGCCTTACAGTGCACGGTCCCACGTCTAGACAGAAAGCAGATGAGCGGGGGGCAGGGGCTATGGGGAGCGGCTGCTGAACGGGTACAGCCTTTCCTTTTGGGATGATCACGTGTTCTGGAACTGGATAGAGATGGTAGTTGCACAACACTGTGAATATTCTAAATGCTGCTGATCTGTACGCTTAAAAATGGTTCAACTGGTACATTTCATGTTAGTTTTATGCTTTTATATTTTACCACAATTTTTAAAAAATCTAAAAAATAATAGATGGACTCTCATACAAGATATGCAATAAAGAAGTAAAAAATTTATTTCAAAAAAATCTCTCGCTGAGACACAGTGCCTACAGCTTCCCCTTTACAAGTCCTTGGGCCTCATTCTCGGCTTCTGCTTCCAGAACTGTCCCAGTCCGTCCTCTTTCCTTCAGATTTCCCCCAATTTACACGGCTTCTCCCTGGCTCCAGGAGAAGGATGGCACGCTGGCTGCAGTCAGACCTTTGCGAAGATGCAACCCGTTTCCCGAGTTCCTAAAGGTTGCCCTGCACTCTGTAGGCAATTACATGGGACGTAAAAATGTAAAATGATACAACAGACCAGTTTGGGGTGATGGAAAAGTTTTGGTAAGGGAGGCAATCACAGTAGCACAACATGGTGAGTGCAATTACCACCACTGAATTGTGTACTTGAAAGTGGTTAAAATGGGAACATTTAGGTTGTAGGAATGTTACCACAATAGAAACGAAAAAGAGAGAGAGACTCAAATCCAGGAAGGGTCTGTCCTGGGTGTAGTCGAGCTTAGGGGGCCTGGTAGAGCCCGCAGTCTGAACTGCGAGAAGAGAGCGCCACGCAGGCTGGACACTTTAGATGGTGCAGTGCCTACAGGGAGGACCTGAGAAGGATTTAGAGTCATCCCACAAATATCTGTTTATACTGATGGACCAACTGCACAGGCTTGTGCAAAAAACCTTAGAAGTCTCTAAAGCAACATAAAATAATATAGTTTCTAACCACACATCCAGCGTGTGTGCGAGTATAGCTGCCAGTGGGAACACTTCTGGGCCATAAATGTTGAAAGGAAGGAGAAATCCCATTAAACCAAGATGCTGCTCAGGGAAGACTTCTTAGAGGAAGGAAGGGCTACCTGTCCCAGGTACGTCCCCATGCAATTTACCTGCTTCTCTCACTCCTCACACAAACGCTGGGAGGCACCTGAGCTTCCTCCCGTTGCCAGTTTCTCAGTAAGGCTAAGCAAGTGCTCGAGGTCCTGTTACTTGGCTCCAACCCCAGCCCCTACAGCCCAGCCCTGACCCTCCAAGATGGCTCTTCACAGTGCTGGGCCTTGCAGGTGGCCAGACCCAGATCACAGACACGGGGGTGGCCCTTCTAGAAGGCCCCAGGGTGGAAAGGCACCAAGCCTGCGTGGAGGGTAGCATATGTGTGCGGGAGGGGGGGGCTGGGTGTGGAAGGGCAAGGAGGTGGGGAGACTGGCCCGGCAGAGGTGAGCGCAGAGGTGTGAGCGCGGCATCAGGGTGGGATGCACCCAGGCGGTCAGGAGCTCAAGTAGGAAGCTCTCCATAGCATAAACGTGAAGTAATAAAGCCCCCTGCCAGGAAGATGCAAGCAAAATGGAAAGAGCCTGTGATAAGGTGGGCTGTAAAAATTTCCCAGCAGAGCGAAGCCTCAGAGACAATGCAGAAGTCTTAAACCTAGACAAGGTGGGAGGACAGAGGCAGGGCACCTGAGGGATGCTGGAAGCAAACGACTGGAATGAACAAAGAACAATAAGGCCAGGAGGCTTTCAGGTAAGGAGGAGACATTTATAGAAGAACGAGGAAGTAGAAGCAGCAGTACTCCTAATTATAGTCAACTGGCAGTAGCAATGGTTATAATCTTCAAGAAAATGGTAGCTAATAAGTACTTACTGCCAGGCCCTGGGCTAAGCATTTTACAGGGATTAGCTCCTAAATCTTAAAACTTTATATCCACGAACAGGGGAACATTATTATTAATCACATCCATTGTACAGCTGAGGAAACCAAGGCTCGCCCAAGGTCCCCTCAACCAGCAAGTGCAGGGCTGGGATTCAGACTCGGCAGTCTGTCTCCATGGGTAATCTGGAGCCGAATCCCAGCACTAGAACTTGCACTCCATATCACGGACACAGAATTAGAATCCAAATGATTTCCACAGACTAGAAAACTGGCTTAAACATAATGAAATGAAATCTGGTAGGAATAAAGGAGATTTCCTATATTTAGGTCAAAATCACCAGCCCAGGTAGAAAAGAGGAGAGATGTGACTCAAAGCAGCACTTGTGTAAATGACTTACATACTTTATTTGACTGCTAATTTAATATCAGCAATATATTGATGAGGTTGACCAAAGTGAAAGTCTGACCTCTGGATGCATTAAAAGGTGCATAGGTCTCAGAATGAGGGAGGGGATGGTTCCAATTCTCTATGCAGATCAGGCCACACCTAAAACATTATTCAGTTTTAGGCTTTACACTTTATGAGGGAAACAGACAAACTAGACCTACTTCCAAAAGAGAGTGTCCTGGATTGGGATAGACTTGGGTGGCTTAACATGGAGAAAATTTAGAGGAAAGAGCAATATTCTGAAGAGTAGTCATGTGGAAGAAGGGCAAATCCAGAGGATCAAACTTAGATCAATGTGTAGAAGTACAGGCAGTACTTACCTAGAAGGCAGTTTCTGGGTAAATTCAGACACTTTCTAATAACTAAAGCTGTTTCAGAAAAGACAGAATTCCCCATTATTAGACACATAAAGGCGGAGGATAGGCAATGTCTCCTCAGGATTATGATGAAGGAGACTGTTGGCTAGGGATAGGTTAGGTGACTTCTAGGTCCCTTCCCATTTTTAGACTCTGTAAAGACCCTTGAGATAATAGAGGGCCTTAGATATCAGGGCAAAGAATTGTGATCTGATGGACACTAGGGAGCCACAGAAAGCTCTTGAGCAGGAGAGTTACTTCCTTCAGTGGCCTGATGAGACAAAGTGTGGAACAAGTTCTGTGTGGGCATTCAGAATCACAGCTTCCCAGTACTAGTCCAGTACAACCAACAAAGGCCCTAGCCTTTCAAAGGACTATGGAAGAAGTTTCTTCTAAAAGCTCTATGACATCTGCAAGCCCTGCCTGTCCTTGCCAGGACTGCCCCAGACCCTTCTCTGGCAGGCTCACAAGAGCTCCCATTTACTGCGGTCAGCACGCCCAAAGTCCTGCGGCCAACAACTTCCCATAGGGCTGGTATCTGAGAGGCAGGGTCTGTTGCCTGGTTGGAGGCCCTCTATCCAGTTTCCTGGGCCAGACTTCTCTGGGCTCGGAGGCTGAGGGGCAGGGCTGAGCCTTGGCTTACTGGGCTCTGTAAGGCAAGCTCTGGGTCTCCTGGGGCCTTTGGAATGTCAGCCACCGGGCAGATTCCAGGGCAGAGGTCCCCTGCTAGGACAAGTTTCCCTTTGCTTATGTAACGCTTGATGCCTGGGATACTACCCTCCGCTCTCCCCCGCCCCACAATGTGTGTCCCTCACTCCTTTCCACATTCCAAATCCTGCTCCATCTATGCAGAGCACAGACCCACTGTCACTGTTTAGACTTGCCAAGCTCCTCTGGCCAATCATTTCCTCTTCCCCCTTAAACTTTTTATTTTGAAATAATTTAAAACTTACAGGACAGTTGCACAAATAATACAAAACCCATTCAGAGAGCTCAAACATATCCCCACCCCGATAACCAGATTCACCAATTTTAACATTTTGCCAGGGGAGCAGATGTGGCTCAAGCAGTTGAGCGCCCGCCTCCCATATGGGAGGTCCTGGGTTTGGTTCCCGGTGCCTCCTGAGAAAAAAAAAGCAAAACAAACAAAAAACCAACTCAGGGAAGCCAATGTGGCTCGGTGGTTGAGCACCGGCTTCCCATATACGAGGTCCCGGGTTCAATCCCCAGCCCCCAGTACCTCAAAACAAACAAACTAAACATTTTGCTACATTTGTTGTATCAGTTTGTCTGTCTATCTATCTGTCTGTCTGTCTCCTAAATATGTGGCAGTAGGTTATATACATCATGCTCCTTGAACACATAATACTTCCATGTACCCAACTGTCTCTTTTTTCCTTCCTATTTCTCTTAATGCATTTGACACTTAGGATTTTGTCTTCTCTCTCCACCAAGATTAAAATCCCTGAGGGTAGGGCCCCTGTCTTGCCCTTTCCTTGTGGCCCACAGGGACTAAGGCAGAGAACAGAGTCCTAATAAATCATTAAATCATTAAGGACCAGGTACAGGATTCATGGTTCCTTGAGAAAATCGACTCCCTTTCCTTCTCTTCCCACAGACTCTCTATGAAGGAGACAATTGCGTTTGGAATTGGTCCTGGTCCATCGACAAGCCAAAGCCTGGGGGCCCCTCCCGGGGCAGAGGGTGGTAAGCTCGGGGCTCATTTTCTCACCTCTGGGGGGTCTAGGTTAGAGAACTTCCTCTCAGAACAGGCTGTTCTCCAGATTTCCCTGGAGTCACACGGGACCTCAGACCGCGCAGCGCCTCCCCTGAAAGAGCAGCATTGTACACCACTTCCTGACCCGCTGGCCCCTGTGTCCCAAGCTGGTTCCGGAGAGCCAATTATCAGCAGGCACTGCAGGAAGGGCAGCTTGCTCTCAGCCTCTCTTCCTCCCTGCGCTGCCCCAGCCTCGACGCCTCGGCCAGGCTGCAGCCAAGGGGAAACCCTGGGGCCTGCCTCTGCGGGGGCCAGCTGGGCACTGTCCGGTCACGCACACAGCTCCGGGCAGGGGCCCAGCACCCGGGCGGCCAAGGCCAGGCCGTTAGCAAAGGCTCCGTGGGGGGTGGCAGGGCCTGAGGTCCCACCGAAGAGGCAAATGAGGGAAAATCTGAGCACAGGCAGAGCAGACGGGAAAAGAAAAAGTTAGATAAAAGAAAGAGGAAAGAAATGAAATGAGCATGTGGGGACAGGAGGAGGGAGGAGTCATGTGCTCCAGGGAAGGAGCAGGTGAGGACTTGGCGACGGCCTGGAGGGCTGTAGGCCTGGGAACCCCGTGCCTTACAGCTTCAGCCCGCCTCCCCAGAGTCGTCGTTGTCGCTGTCCCCAGAGCAGCAAGCAGTAACAGCAGCAGCAGGTGCGCCAGGCTCTGCCTCCCACCAGCCTCTGCGCTTGGGATTTGCCTCAACTCCTCCCTTAGGCGCCTTAGGGTAGGAAAGCCACGCCCCATCTTCCAAGTTCAGTTGCCAAGGTTACACAGGTAGCAAGAACGCAGAATTCAAACCCAGCTCCGTCTGAGAACTTGCCCTCTCCCCACAGTGTTGCCTTCAGTAACTTCCAGTGTCTTCTGCCTGCCTGCCTCCACCTTCTACTCATGCTGGCTGCTGCCTCAGTGTCTTTGGTGGCTTGTCCCCAGATCTCTAAGTAGCTAGAGACAAGGCAATTCTGTCACTTCTGCCTCCCAAATCCTTCTACTTCTCACCATCTCCTCTGCCTCCACCCAAGCCCAAACCACGATAACGTGCCCACCCGGCCACTGAAAGAGCCTCCCAAATGGACCGGCCCGGGCTCTATAAACCAGCGTGAGAGCATGTCACCTGCAGAGAGCTCCCACGCGTAAGGCACCGGTGTCAACTCCCATTCTCTGGCTGCCTTTTTGTTCCTCAAACTTTTTTTTTTTTTTCATTTTATTGTGGCAGCATAGATAGGTAAAACTTCCCGTTTCAACCAATTTTAAGTGTACAGTTCAGTGATATTAATTACATCCACAATGTTGTGCTGCCATCACCGCTATCGAATACCGAAACTTTTTCATCGCCCCAAACAGGAATTCTGTACCCATCAACCAATCACTCCCCACTCCTCCCAGCCCTCTCCACCCCTCGGAACCTCTAATTCACTTTCTGCCTGAGTTTGCTTCTGCCATTATTTCATTTAAGTGAGAGCATATCTGTCCCTTTATGTCTGACATTTCATTCAGCATGATGCCCTCAAAGTTCTCCCATGTTGTAGCCTGAATCAGAACTGCATTCCTTAGTAAGCTGAGTAACACTCCACTGCATGTACAAACCACGTCCAGTGTACCCACTCACCTGCTGATGGACACTTGAATGGATTCCACCTTCTGGCTATTGTGCTATGAACATGCTGCTATGGACATGGGTGTACAAGTATCTGTTGGAGTCTGTTTTCAATTCTTTGGGACATATACTTTGAAGTGGAATTACCTGATTGAGCATTTTTTCTCAAACACTTTTATTCTTTTTTCTTTATCTTTTCAGGAGGTACCGGGGATTGAACCTGGGACTTTGTACATGGGAAGCAGGTGCTCAACCGCTGAGCCACACCCTCTCTGCTCTCAAACACTTTTAATTCTTTCTCTCTGAGCTGATGTTCCTTCTGCCTGGAAGAACTTCCTCCCATTCTTCGTAAGTCTGGGCTTTTCTCCCACTTCGGGTGGTTCAAATACAACTTCCTGGCCAGCCTCCCTTGCCACCTAAAGTACCTCCCCACCCCTTGCCCTGCAGTGTCTCTTTATCACAACCACCTTATTTCCCGCAAGGGGCCCTTAGTGCCACCTGCAATTCCCTCGTTTGTCCATTTGCTGGCTGTCAGCCTCTCCTTGCAAGAACGTGCGCTGCCTGCTGTCCCCCAGTGCACACACTGTTCTGCCCAGTGCCCTCCAAGCAGACATCCACGCTGGCCTTCAGTGCCTTGTCCGCTCGGCTTTCTGAACACTCTTTTTCCTACCTAGGAGGCTCCACCCTCACCTTCCCCAAGTCACATTTCCTTCTCTCTCTCCAATTAAAAATCGTGCTTATATTTAAGTGTAACCTGCCCTAATGATAGCCAGCTGTTCTTTCTTATCCTCTCTTCACACTTAGCTAGGCGCCATATAGCCAAATACTTTGTACTCATTTGCATGTTTTCATAAGAGGGTCTTTTTTTTTTTAATATTTTGCGTCTCTGCACCACAGGCTGGGGATATTGAAACTAGGCTCACATCCTCCCACCCACCCACTTGAAAGCCCCCAAACATCTACTGGCGCCTGGGTGTGTGCTGAGTGCTGACCTGCCTGGGTCAGGCAAATTTCAAAGGGTTCAGTGAAAAGACAGACGCTACTTGGCAATCTGATGTTCTGCAAGGGAAGGTGGCTTAAGAAAGCGGAGAAGATTCAAGAGCGGAATTCACTCCCCCAGTCGGCTGGGGTGGAGGAGGGCAGCCAGGACTGGGAAGCACCAGGAATAGCTGAAGAACCAGAATGCTACAAGTGGGAGGCACTGGGGCGTTGGGGTTTTTATGGAATGCCTACTGTGCGCGGGGCAGGGCTGCCATAGCCTGCATACACTGCGTGCACCGCGGGAGCCCACGTGCTAATATAGATAATCTCACCGGCTGTGATGGACGAGCTGCACAGGTGAGTGCAGGTGCCTAACTGCCGCCGCCACGGAGCACGCGGCTGCAAGAGTTAACTGTTTAGAGGGGAGCGGAGACTGTCCTCCTTCCTCTTCCCTTTCCTTCCTTCCTTCCCTCTCACTGTGCAATTTCAAAAGCACTTCAGGAAGCAAAGGAACCGGACGGGGCACACAGATCACTCATGTCCGTGAGCCTGCGGGTGGCAGAGGCTGATGAACGGTGGCAGAGAGCGAAAGCCAAAATGAGATCCAGAAAATGCTGGGGATACCCCAGGGCTACCTTGTCACATGAAAAGCAAACAGAATAAGGAAGGGATGGACATGCTGCTTTCGGCCAACAGTATAATGTTGACGACAAACCCCTCTTTTGCGTCTTTTCTGTCCAGAATGATCTTGGACTTGCAAAAGGCAGAACGAGCAATGACAAGAGAAAACGCAAGGCCAAGCGAGTTAAGATGGCACTATAGCCCCCATTAGCCCCACTGCTGAGTGCACTCAAGGCTTCTGACTTGAAGGAGCAACATACAGCGGGAGAAGGAAGCCTGCGAAGGCAGTCAGCAAAGCACTATAAGGGACGGCGGCAAGATGGGACAAAGGGCTGAGCCTGACCATCACTTACCAGAAGAGAAGAAGGGAAACTGCACACATTACCCAGGAGAGATTCCAGAAGGAAAAGGAGACAAAGATTGCTAGGAGCCAGCATGTCTTTACTGAAAACAAGTCATGCGGGACTGACCTCATTTCCTTTGTTAGATTCTAGACCAATATTTCAGGAAAACAAAGTAAATGTGGTATGTATCTCAATTTCCATCATCAAGGCATTTGACAAACTCTCTCATACAATAATTGCAGGCAAGAATGTGAAACAATAGGCTACCGGGGATTGGCAAAATGCTGACTGCTGGCCAAATCCAGCCTGCAGCTTGTATTGTGTGGGCAACGAGCTAAGACTGGTTTGCTGAACAAGGAGAAGAGGTAGAGAAGAAAGAGAAGGAGAAGAATATGCAACAGAGACCTTAGGCGACCACAAGGTCCAAAATATTTACCATCTGGCCCTCTGTGGGCAAGTCCATGGGGACAGAAGTCCCATGCCTAGAGGATGCTGACCTCAGAGCTACCATCACCTTGGGGGTGAGGGGTGCTGCACCCCAGGCCTGGTCCTCCTCCCCATATTTACCAGTAAGTCACAGTGATGATCAAATTGGTGTTGGGAAGGACAGAAAACGCACTGGGATGACACCGATAGGGTGTGACCATGGGTGAAATTCAACGAGACAGAATATCCCAGGCCCATAATCCAACTGCATATATTTCCAAAAAGTTTGTTGCATTAATATGATGTGGCCACTATAATAAAAGAAAATGCCAAACGTTAAGTTCCGTTTGAGCTACATCAACTGTGGTATATCACCTAGAACAGGAGCCAATCCATCTCAGTTTTGCCCCTTTCCACCACACGTGGAGTAAGACTAGCTCACCCACCACGTGTCAGAGATTCTGCTGAGCTCCGAGTCACGTGCTCAGCTACAAACACCCCATTCTAAGAGGGACGCGGATAAAGCAGGTGTGCTCAAAGGAGATTAACTAGGATGGGGAATCGACTTGAACAGGGAATCCCTGATTTGTCCTGATTAGAGACAAATCTGGAAAAGTGGTGGCAGGAAGGGGAACGGGGAAGACAGGCATATTGTCTTCAAATATCTGAATCCCCATCAGCTGTAAAACGGAAGCCCTCAAGGGCCAGCATGGGAACCTTCCAGTGAGAATTAGAGGCCCGGTTCTGTATTCACAACCTCCCCCAGGGAAACAACTCCAGTGTCCTTCACCTGGTGGATGGCTCAGCATCCATGCATCCATACAACAGAATGCTTCTCAGCAATGAAAGGGGACCCATTACTGATCCCCGCAACCACAGGGACAAGTTCAAAAGCACCGTGTTAGGTGAAAGTGAAAGAAGCCAGCCTCAAAAGGCGGCATGCTACATAATTCCGTTTCTGTGAAATTCTGGAGAAGTCAAAACCATAGGAATGGAAAACAGATGTGTGGCTGCCAGGGGCTGGGGGTGGGAAAAGGGCCCTGCTTTTGGGGGCGATGGGGCCATTCTGTGTCTTGACTGTGTAGCGGTTACCTAACTGCACGTGAATGTCAAAGCTCATCGACCAGAACATTAACAACGCTGAATTTTATTGTATATAAATTATAACTCAATAAATCTGATTTTTTTTCAAAGGTGAGTTGAGTGCAGAGGTGGACAAGGAGACCTTGGAAGGTGAGCAGTGATGCTTGGCCTGGGCTGGGGGTCTTTGACCACTGGGGTGTTTATACGAGATGGTTTTTAAGGCCCCCCTGGACCCCGTGATCCCATGACTCTGGGACCTCACAATGTGTCTCTCCTCTCCTAAACTTCACTCACTGACAAATATTTTGGGAGGACTCACTAAGTGTCAGATACTGTTTTAGGCACTGAGGAAACAGCAAAGCCCTCGTGGGACTTCCATTCTAGTGGAGAGAGACAGACAAACCAAACAGCAAGTAAACACAGCGTGGTGGACGGTCATGGTGTTACAGAGAAAGTGGGGCAGAGAAGGGGCACTGGGCGCGAGGGGGCAGGGCAGGGGCAGCAGTATAGCGGATGGTCCAGGAAGGCCTCGCCAGTGAACCCGCATCTGAGCAGGGACCTGAAGGGAGGGAGGGAGGGAGCTCGGTGGACACTGGGAGGAGAGCA
>PVKH010036079.1:0-11646 GCA_004027955.1 Chaetophractus vellerosus
AAATCTCCTGCTTCTCTCATCCTGCTTTTCTCAATCTGCTCTCTAGCCTTTATACTTGAGACCACACCCACCGAGGGGCGGGGCCCAGTTAATGCCCTTATCACAACTCAATCATGCCCAGATGAACAGATTAGCTTACAAGAACAATCCAATCTATATTTTTGGAATTCATAATTAAATCAAACTCAAACCATTACACCTAGTGTGGTTTGTAAATTTTGCTGATGTCTAGGCCTCTGAATATGTTGGTGGAATTACTTTGCTGGTCAATTTCTCTCTCTTGCTTGGTGTCCTTTTTTTTCCCTCCACAAATTTCTTCTTTGATTTTTTTGTTTAACTTATTCTAAGTCTTTAAAACTACCCATTTTAAGTTATCAAAATCAGGCCAGGGACTCACTAATGGAGCACAGATTTCTCCCAGGGACTTAATAGAAACCTAACAACAGTTTTTCTCTGCTTAATTTCCTGACCATCCAGCAGATGGCTCTCATCAGCAAGCCTTTTCATGGAGGAGTTTCCTTTATCCTCCACTTTCCAATTGTTCTGGTCTGGCCAAAGCTGAGATGAAAAGCAAGCTCTGCTGGCCAAATTCACTGAAGAAAAGTCATCTGACTCATCCTCTCTCTTCCCTTATAACAGCTGACATGGAGGAATATGTCTGTTCCCCTCACAGTTGACTGCAGTGAGCCAGGATTTTTATCCAGGTTTAATATCTTAAGGGTGGGGAATCAGAGCCCTTCCCACCACAGTGTAACTCATGTTTGTTGTTTCAGGTTCTTTTTCTCTCTGTCCCTCACCTCCTGGGAGTTGTGCGGCTCAGCTCTGATATCTGTTCTAATTCAAGGCCCTCAGATAGCTTTTGGCCTTTTCTCCATTGTTTTGTGAGACAGTTGAGTCCTGCCAGCCTACTCTGATGCCATCTTCCTGGAACTACTCTCCATATATTTTGTTTTGTAACTTTTGCTTTTAGTGTTGTATCTAAGACACCAAAGATTTTACTCCTATGTTGTTATAAAAGATTTATAGTTTTAGCTTTTACATTTCAATTTATGATCTGTTTTGAGTTAATAGTGAAAAGAAGATTCAAAATTCATTATTTTTCCTGTGCTTATCCAGTTTATCTGTGGATTACTTAACTATAGTTTTGAAATGTCCACACAGATCAACTGACAGAAAATCTATGAGAGAAGTCTGGATTCAGAATTTTTTTTTTTAACAAACTCTCAAGATATTCAATGCACACTGTTAGTTTGAGGATGACTAGATTAGAGGTGTCTGTGAGCAATAAAAATGTAAAGCAGGATTGAGGATAGGAGGGAAGTGGATAAGGGAAGTCTTAGTTGAGAAGGAGGTATTTAATTTTCATTCTTTTAACTAGGAGGAGTTCTCTGTGCTGATAAGTTTCAAGGTGAGGTTATGAGAGAGGTTGCCTAAAGTTACATGAAAGTGTTACTCACTGGAATTGAGAAGGTTAAGAAAGAGTGAGGCCTGTTTTCACTGTGAAAATGGACTCTAATGACAAAATGCACAAGTCTGCATGTTATTTATAAATATTTAATTCCATATAAAAGGTTTGTGCAAAGTAATAGCCCCATTTTAACCTCTTTAGCCAATGTCAGCACTAGGGCAAGTACAATATACCAGGGAACCTAACTTTTCATTCATCTAATATAGACAGTTGTTACTGTTATCTGATTTCTGATTACTGCTAAGCTGGCCATATGGTTGAGAACAACCAAAATCACATGTGTTCTGCTTGCCAGGCATATCTCAAAATAGAAAGGGAGAGCAAACAAAACAGCTACAGATATTTTG
Source organism: Chaetophractus vellerosus (assembly GCA_004027955.1). Taxonomy (NCBI): domain Eukaryota; kingdom Metazoa; phylum Chordata; class Mammalia; order Cingulata; family Chlamyphoridae; genus Chaetophractus; species Chaetophractus vellerosus. Next base: position 1,816 of record PVKH010036079.1, read on the forward strand.
TTGCATTTTCAAATTCACCTCTGTGATAAACAATAAAAGAGAAGAATAGAGAAAAATATGTTAACTCTTAAAGATGCCCCTTCTTGGGAAGAATTATTGGGAATGGGAAAAAGTACACTACATAGTATTCCACAGAGGGTTATCTTCAGTTGTTGTCTTTAATCATTAATATTCTGTGAAACAAGGGTGTGGCTAATTTTGGGGGAAGAAATATTCACTGTCTCTTTAGGACACTTTCTTCTTCATCTTTATGAGAAGCCATATCCCCAATACCAACTACTGCTCTTGTGAGTTTCCAACAGACATAGCTAGGGGGCAATATATTTTGCTCCAAAATTATTCAGAACACTACCATGATTAAATCAACTACAAAATCACTTTTTGTGCATTGTAGGCAGATAAACATCTGTCCCGAGAATGCTTTCTAATCCCTGGGACCTGTGACTATGTTATGCTACATTTCTTTTTTTTTTTTTTTTCCCCTGCAACTTTTTATTGTTCCCAAAAAAGCAGTTTTGGCCATAGAGCACCAGTGCCCTCTGTTCCAGATAAAGCCCATTCCATAGGACTGATGCCATGAGCAAACTGGGTAAAATCCAGAACTCCCCCATTAGCACCATTTTCCAAAATGTAGAAAGAAGCTTATTATAGGTGATTTCAATGAAAATAACAAAACACAAAAGAAAAAAATATATTAAAAAAAGAGAAAAACCCCCAAAGTTTTAAGAACTTAATTCTGAAAGAATGAAAGAGTCCACAGGCTGGGCAGGCAGCCCCCCAGCCAGGAGCAGTGGGTCAGTGCTATGCAAGCGCCAGCAGGGTGGGGCCTGCAGGGATGGCTCCAGCAGCCTGCCTAGGAACAGCCAGGCACAGTGCCCTGCAGCCCCCTCTGGGCCCCTAGTCAGGCCAGGGATAGCCACCCCCCATGAGCCCACAACTAGCAACAAAAGCTGCCACCTCCTCCCTCGCAGCAGAAACAACCCAAAGCAAACACCATCCCCCTCACGTAAAAAAAGGCAAGAAACTGTTAACAACATCAGCTTTTAGTGCAGCAAATGTGGCCTTGGTCTCTGAAGCCCTGGGTTACTGGCAGTGCGGCTGCTTGGCCAGGGGCTCCTCCTCCTCCTCCCGCTTCAGCCACCGTTCCAGGAGGCCTGCGCTGCCTCTCTTGGTGGGGCCTGGGCTCTTCTGCAGGAACTGGCTCGACCACTGGGGCACACAGGACTCTTCCTTTTGGGGTGTTTTTGGATCCCCCTTTTTGGGCGACTTTGTGGCCAGCCACTGCAACATCTTCTGGCTGCTGGCACTTGCCTTGGGCTCCTAGGAGAAAGGAGGACCAAGCTCACACTACCCTGCTTAGGTATTTGGGAAAAGGGAAGAAACAGGGCAAGAGGCATTAGGTACTGACCCAGGCTTGGAAACGTCACTAAGGACCAGATTGGGGCCCAATAGTCAGGAATGTTCTTTTTTGCTGCTGGGGACCACACAGCTCCTATCTCCTAACGTCCAGAGCTAAATAACCTCTTCATTCTTTGCTTCTTTCCCTACATAGGTAGACCTAATTGTAATTAGGCACTTACTAAGAGGCCAGACACTGTGCTATATACTTTGTATGGATTATATTATGTAAGAAATAATGTGAAATACAAATTATTTTTCTATTTTCATAAGAAGGAGATTGAGGCTCTGAAAACTTAAGTCCCTTGCTGAAAGTCATACATATCTAGTCAGTGGTGGAACAGGGATTTGAGCTCAGACAGTCCGACTCCAGAACCCACAATCCTAATAGTAACAGTTACATTCATTACAACCTGCTTTTCAAATATTTTGTGACTTTAAATTTGTATCCTGAATATGTGCTCTCAGCATACCTTTCTATTATCTCTCTAACATGTCCCTTTCCTTCCTTCATTCAGTAATGGTTTAAGGAGAACTTAGACACTGATTAATTCCAGGGGTTCAAAGATACAAGACACAGCTCCCACCCTCAAAGAACTCCCAGTATTGTGAAGGAGACTATACTCTGTAACAAGTGCTAGTAAAGTCATGTACAAAGTGCTTTGGGAGTGTAAGGGAAGGAAGCAGCAACTGAGTGTGCTCCGAGTGGTAAGGGAGTAGCTCTGAGATTCAGAGGAGGTGTGTGGAACCAGGCAAAGAAGAGAACTGAGGGGCATTCCAACCATGTGCAGAGAATGAAGAGTTCTCAGGGAAAGAACGTAATTTGGTATAGCCAAGGGGAGTGGTGGGGAGGGAGGCTGGAGAGAGGTGGCTGGGCCTCAGCCACTAGCATCAGGGCTTTGGGGCCTAAGGCTGGGCAGGCTAAACTGCTCCCCATTTGTCAGCCCCTCTGCAGAGCCTTTCCTCAGCTCTCACTGCTGCCATCTGCTTTCTGCCTTCCCTACGCCCATATCTCAACTCTGAACAGAAGTTCAGAGCATAATGTAGCCTCTCTAAATTATGCTCTAAAGTAGCATAATGCCACCTCTCTGGAATGTGAATTCTTTGGAATAAAGACCATGGTGGAGATGGGGCAATCTCTAGAGCAAAAATAATATGTAAAATCACATTTTAGAGACATCTAATAATGATAGTATTAAGCGGCAGTGTTGTGGGAGTTTGCAGAGGACCAAAACAAAAGAAAAAAGATGACACTGTTAAAGATATGGATCTAGAAAACTTAAAAAAATAGGGGAGAGCATTGCTGTTCTTATAGTTATCCTCCTTGCCACGTCTCAGGCATTCTAAGATGTCTATTCTTGGAACACTCAGACATGTTCTACTAGAAGTCCCTACAAGACACCCACAGATAACTGCTATTCCTAAACCGCCCCCTTTTTTAAAAAAGTTTTTTAAAATTTATTTATTTTGCCGCCCCTCCCCCCCCATTCCTAAACCCTTAATGTCAGTGGGGCCAGCCTGACCACTATGTTCTGGAGCTTTCCTCCCCATGGCAGGGGTTTGGCTGTTCACCTTCCTTTCAATGTATATCCGCAGGTCCTTGCTAATTCTAATAAGTTAAAGTTCATGGCATGGATTCTCTCAAATCTTCCTGAAGAAGACAGAGACCAGGAACTCCTCCAATTTGTAGCTGGGAAGCAGAGTTATAGAACAAGGACATTAAAATGAAAACGCTTGGGAGTGGGTGTGGCTCAACTCAGGGAAGCCAATGTGGTTCAGTTGTTGAGTGCTGGCTTCCCACATATGAGGTCCCAGGTTCAATCCCTGGCCTCTGGTACATCAAAAACAAAACAAAACAAACAAAATAAAAAACTTTAAGGGAACCGGCTGTAGCTCAATTGGTAGGGCTCCGGTTTACCACATGGGAGGCCCTGGGTTTGGTTCCCAGGGCCTCCTCGAGCAGGGCAGGCCGCTGCGGACAGGGCAAGCCGCCGCGAGCGGGCAGGCTGCCGCACGGTGAGCTGATTCAGCGGGATGCTGCAGTGGGGGAGACAAGCAGACACAGAAGAACCAAGAAAAATGATCACAGCAAGAACAAGCAGAAAGGGGGGGATATATAATAAATAAAAAATAAACCTAAAAAAAAAAAGCTTTAATATTGAGTGAAATGATGAATGCACAACTGTGATTATACCAAAGGACATTGATTGCACACTTTGGTTGGACTGTGCACTTTATGAATACGTTCAATAAAATTGATTTAAAAATGAAAAAAAGGGGGCTGGCTGTAGCCCAGTGGATAGGGCGCCGGTTCACCACATGGGAGGCCCCAGGTTCAGTTCCCAGGGACCTCTCCAAAGCAGGCAGACCGCCTTGAGAAGGGCAAGCCTGCCGTGGGCGGGGCAGAGCCGCCGTGGGCAGGGCAAAAAAAGCTGCCACGGGCAGGGCAAAGCCACCACGGGCAGGGCAAGTCACCCGCAAACTGAGCAGACCCACCCGCAAACAGAGCAGAGCCGCCTGCGCGGTGACCTGACTCGGCACGTCGCCGCAACGGGGGGAGACAGAGCAGACAGAAGAATGCAGAGAAATGAACACAGCAAGAGCAAGCAGAAAGGAGGGGGGATATGTAACAAAAAAAAAAAAAGTAATTGAAAAATCCCATCCCACTGAATGAAAACCATATATTGGTTTGGGCACAAAAAATACAATAATGGTCTGAGGACTCTGAATCACAACCAGGTTTGGAAATCATTGCTCTGGTCTACCTTACCACGCACAGGAATAGGAGAGAGGTGACTGAAATTAAAGCTCTGCTTGTTAAAGACTATATTCTACAAGAACAGTTCATATTAATAGACAGAAAGCTCAAAAAGGAGTATAAGTCACAGGTCCCTACCTTTTTGACCAGTAAGTCAACAGGAGCCAGACACTCGGGAGTGTTGTTTCGGGAGTTGTTCACCACGGGGGAGACTGGATGGAAGGTGATGTTCTCTGTAGGGTGGATTAACTTCAGAGCTTCCTGAGTTGAGACCTCACCAAAGTTCAGCCATTTAGAGACTGCCTCCTCCCCATCCAATACAGCAGGCATCCTAGACAGGGAGGTGAAGACATTGGTTAGGAGAGGGAGGGTGAAGCCAGGGAGGGACTCAAGCCTACAGATAAATCATGACAAGGGAAAGCTCACCCTCCCTCTGCACATCACATGTACGTTCCTGAGCACAACTTGACAGGGCACTAAATGTAGCTCTAGGAGAGCCTGTGTACAAAGTTCTGAGATAAAGACAGTGAATAGTGCTGTGACTAGAGGCCAGGGCACCCCAGAGTATACTCTAGTGACCGGAGAACTTTCCATGATGCCCCAGCCTACAGTAAAAGGGAAAAGAGATCCTGGAAAACTTCTGTCTCAACAACAATCTCCAGCCTCACCACCATGAAAGACTTAACAGTAAGCAACTGCTATTCACGTAATTGTGGGCAAAGGGAAACCATGTCTCAGCAAAGCAAAGAGACTGTTGAAGATGATTCCTGGTACCCGGAAGATGTCAGGAAAAGAGCTTCTGTACAGCTCCCAGTTTCATGTCCTAGGTCAATGCAAGGCATGGTACACATATCACTGGTGGGTGATACAGCTGATTTTAGGATATAAGCAGAAACATCTATTTGAATAGTTTATTACTGTAACATGTACTTTAAAGTATTTAAAAATCTTTGAAACCCAGATGCGTCTTACGATGACTGGCATCTTTGCGTTGTGTTATAGTTTTAATTAGCAGCACTTTACCTTTCTTAGCAGCACATAAATAATTGTACACTTTAAAAATGACAGCATCTTAGATTAGATGAAGTAGGGGAATTTATTTTACCATGAATTAGCAAAAAATACAACTACTACATCACATCAAAGCATGATTTCACAGATCTTACTTAGGACAAGGCTAAAATAGGTAATCCTGTTACGTGCAGCACCACATTCTTTTCAGTGAAACATCAAAAAGTTGAGTGTGCTGAGATCTGGCAAGAATTGAGAAGGTGTTATATAAATTCAGTTCTGCTAATGCTTGTTTTTAAAACGCACATCTGTTTAAATGTGATTGACCTGTCAGGGAACTACTTGAGCATAACACAAATTCTGTGCTTGCTTATGCATGATTTTTTCTGAGAGAAACAGTAGTGACAGAAAACTGTACCCAGCTGCAAAGAGGCTTGAAGGAATACACAAAATGCACATGTTTACACACCTGAAACATTTACCAGCTACCTTGGTTCATCACATTTTATCCTACTAAGTTGTATTTTGCCATTCTTTTGCATTTCTGAACTTTTCTATATATAAAAAACACTCAGAAACCAGCTATGGCTCAATTGGTTAGGCTCTGGTTTACCACATAGGAAGCCCCGGGTTCGGTTCCCGGGGCCTCCTGGTGAAGGCAAGCTGCCGCGCGGTGAGCTGACTCAGGGGGATGACACAACAGGGGGAGACAAGCAGACACAGAAAAAAAGCAAAGCAAATGAACACAGCGAGCACAAGCAGCAAGGGGGGGATATATAAATAAATAAAATAGATAAATCTTTAAAAAACAAAAAACAAAAAACAAAAAACCCTCCTTCAATATCTCAAATGTGTCTTAAAGTTTCCTGGTTCAAAACATGCCAAGCAGTGCATACAAATGGAAAACCTAAGTATTAAAGAGATGCTTGAAATAAAAAAGCACCTTGAAAGAAAAAAGAGAACATGTGATATCTCCCAAGCAACAGAGATAAAGGAATCCACTGAAGGAACAACTTCCAAACTGTTGCAAAATCATTACCAACAAGGCCTATAGGAATAGAAGAAATGGAAAGATTGTTTGGCAAATGGACTGAATGAAAAAATTGGAACCTTTTCTCACAAAGAGAAAACACTACCTATATAGAAAGACCTTAACTCATGCAGGAGTGTGGCTCCTTTTAATGCTAGGGCGGCTGGTTTGATGATTTCATTCATCACTACAACTTCCAAAGCCTTTAGCTGTTGGGCGAAGCCATGAGTATATATGAAAAAGTCACAGGAGAATTTCCAGCAGTGACTCAGAAGTTTATTGGATAAAATTTTTAATTTTGATGAAATCTGTATCTATTATAAATGTATGCCTTTAAGAACCTACCCCCCCCCCCACCCCCAGAGGTACTGGGGATTGAATTCAGGACCTTGTACATGGGAGTGGCTACATCTGCTTCCCAATGAGTTAGTTTTTTTTCCGTTTTTTTTTTGTTTTTTTTTTAATTTTTATTTTCTGCTCTCTGTCTCTGTGTGTCTGTTTGTTGTGTGCGCTCTGTGTCTGCTTGTCTTCTTTTTAGGAGGCACCAGAACCAAACCCAGGACCTCCCATGTGGGAGGGGAGGTACCCAATTGCTTGAACCACACCTGCTCCCTGCTTGTAGTCTCTCATTGTGTTTCCTCATTGTGTCTCCTCGTTGCGTCAGCTTGCTGTCTTGCTCATTTACTTTAGGAGGCACTGGAAACCGAACCCAGACCTCCCATGTGGTAGGTGGGTGCTCAATCACTTGAGCCACATCTGCTTCCCATTTGTTTTTGTTTTTAGGAGGTACTGTGGATCGAACTCGGGACCATGATCATACATGGGAAGCAGGTGCTCAACCACTTGAGCTACATCTGCTCCTTGGAACTACTTTTTTTTTTTTTTTTTAAGATTTATTTTATTTATCCCCCACTGACCCAACCTTGTTGTTTGCACTTACTATGTGCTCTCTGTGTCTCTTTAGGAGGCACCAGGAACCGAACCTGGGCCCTGCCCATGTGGGAGAGATGCGTTTAATCGCTTGAGCCACCTCAGCTCCCTGGAACTACATTTTAAAGGCAGAAAAATATGCCCCTAGATTTAAGACTGCAGAAACTTGAGATCACAAATCTGGATAATTCTCCTTCCATCACTTCACAGTAACTCATGAGCTGCAACCCTTCTGATATCCACTTCCACAGGTGAACTTCAGGTCTTTTTCAAGGTAAAGGGCCATATTTATTGAGGTGTTTATATATTTCTTAGTCATTTAACATGTATAAAAACTATGCTACAATTTGTATTAAGTTCCTATATTTTTTAACATATCACTGAGAAAGTTTTAAGTATTGTGCCCTTCCCCCATTTTCCCCATAAGCTCTGTGATTTTTATGCAGTTTTGCAAGATGTGGTGATTTTTAGGCATGTCAGAACAGAACTGACTGTAATTATATTTTTTTGGGGGGGTGTGTATGTTGAAGTTTATTTCTAAGAAATGTAGTTTTGAATATCGAATCTATTAAAATTTTATTTATTTTTTAATTTTTTATTGATTTATTTTTTTAATTAAAATTTTAAATCCCACCATTGTCTTGCATTCATTCAGAATGTAATTGTATTTTGTGAAGCAACTTAGTTTTCTATTTTCTAAATCTGTTAATAAAGAAACTCTGGGGGCCGGCTGTATAGCCCAGTGGATAGGGTGCCGGTACACCACATGGGAGGCCGCAGGTTCGGTTCCCGGGGACCTCTCCGAGCCGGCAGGCCGCCTGAGAAGGCAAAGCGGCTGTGGGTGGGGCAGAGCCACCATGGGCAGGGCAAAAAGCTGCCACGGGCAGGGCAAAGCTGCCATGGGCAGGGCGAGCCGCCTGCCAATGGAGCAAAAAGCCACCCGGGATCGGAAGCAGACCTGCCCACAAGCGGGGCAGAGCTGCCTGCGCGGTGACCTGGCTCGGCGCGTCGCCGCAGCGGGGGGAGACAGAGCAGACACAGAGGAACGCAGAGAAATGAACACAGCAAAAGCAAGCAGAAAGGGGGGGATATGTAACCAAAAAAAAAAAGTAAAAAAAAAAAAAAGAAACTTTGAATTCTAAAAGCTACCTATCTATACTTGATCACAGCCAGAAGGCTGAGAAGTGATAAGAAAGCTACCTATCTAAAAGCAAAGGGGACAAGCCTTCCTCTGAATCCTTCTGGACCCAGGGATGAGAAGTGTGACTTGCCTATGGTGGATGTCATTCAAGCCTTTGCAGGAATCCACGGTGATGATGGTAAAGGAGTACAGGAGGTCTCCTCCCTCTGGGGGCTTCCAGCAGTCAAAGATCCCAGCCATGGTCAGGAGCCTCCAGTTGTCCCAGACTTTCTCCAAGTCCTCAGAACTGTCTGCAGCACTGATACTGCCGGACTGGAAGCAGAATATAGAGGCAAGTTAGATCATCAACAGCCCTCTTCTACTAACAGACTTAAGAGTATGGCCATGATCTTAGAAGTAATTCAGCCCATGCCTCTTGATCCAGTCACCAGAGAAAAGAGGCTTGGTGGCAAATTTCCATCAAAGCTATAAATTTATGGCTCATCAATATTTCAGAATACAACTGAATCCATTCACTAGGCATCTGTCTATATCCCTCCATAATTGGGCCCAGCATTCCCCCCAACTTTCACTCACGATGTTAATTTGATCCCAAACCAACTGTTTGTAAATGATGTTCTCATGGAACTTCACAGCCCTGTGTCTTATCTTCTCTGCCCAAAATGTTTTTCCCTCCCTTTCTCACCACCCCAATTCCTATGTGCCATTCAAAATTCAGTTCTAAGCCTAGCATGTAGAAAGTGTGTCACTCTCATCTAAAGTAAAAACTAGGTATTCAACAAAATCATAACTTTTCCTGAATCCAGCAGGGAACTGAGGTCACGGAGCAGCCAACTAGCCTGAAATTTAAGGAAAGACAGGCCCTCTAAGGAGAGGTGGCTTACCTGTGGCAACAGGAGGAAGACAGGGCCTCCATAGAAGCAGGTAAAAATTCAGATAAAATTTATTAAGTTGCTAAAAGTAGAATGTGGGGAGTCGGCCGTATAGCCCAGTGGATCGGGCGCCGGTATACCACATGGGAAGTCCCGGGTTCGGTTCCCTGGGACCTCTCCTAGTGGGCAGACCGCCTTGAGAAGGGCAAGCCGCCGTGGGCGGGCGGAGCCGCCGTGGGCAGAGCAAAAAGCTGCCACGGACAGGGCAAAGCCGCCACGGGCAGGGCAGGTGGCCCGCGAACGGAGCGCAGCCAGCCACCTGCAAACTGAAGCGGAGCCAGCAGTGAATGGAAGCAGAAGCCGCCCACAAGCGGGGCAAAGCCGCCTGCGCGGTGACCAGTCTCGGTGCGTCGCTGCAGTGGGGGGGAGACAAAGCGGACAGAGAGGAGCACAGGAATGGACACACAGCAGGAGCAAGCAGAAGGAGTGGGGGGGGATACGTAATAAATAAAAAAATAAATCTTAAAAAAAAAAAAAAGTAGAATGTGGGCTAGTGGGAGAGTACAGAACCTCAGCAAGCTGCAGACATCAGGGGAGTTGGCACCCACTTGCAGGCTCTTCCCTACAGACCTCACTGGGTGTTCACAAGAAAGACTGGTGGCAAAGCAGAAGACAGAAGAGAGCCCTCGTT
>PVKH010036080.1:0-11646 GCA_004027955.1 Chaetophractus vellerosus
GGACAGGCACGTATCTCAACATGCCCTGGAGCGAGTTCTTCCAGAAGACCGGCATTCGGTAAGCTCCGAAGGCCTTTGCAACTGCTTCCTCCAGGCTTGTCCCTTCCCTGAGCCAGAGCAGACCCACCCCCTTACTGTCTCACTAGGCCTGGGGTAGTTTTGGGGTAGCCTGGTTCTACCCTCCTTCTGGGCCACCCCACATCTCTGGTTATGCTGAGGCCTTGGGGTTTTTGTTCGGCTCGGCCTGCCCTGCCTGGACTGCCCCACGTGTGCCACTTCTGGGGAGGTTTGTCCTGTCTGTGGCCCCAGCCGAAAGCTCCCTCCGACAGGCAGGTCAGGGAGCGCTGAGGAGGCAGGAGCCTTTGCCTCCCTCCCTCTCACGGCCTCTCCCCACACCAGAGACTGGGACCTGTGGGACCCAGACACGCCCCTTGCAGAGCGCGGCCTTCGCAGTGCCCGCCTCTTTCCCGTGCTCCACCCCTCGAGGGCCCTGGGGCCCCAAGACTTGCTGTGGATGCTGGACCCCCAGGAGGATAGCGGCGAGGCCCTGCGGGCCTGGCGAGCTGCTTGGCGTCTGTCCTGGGAGCAGCTGCAGCTGTGCGTGGACCGGGCGGCCACGCTGGCCTCCCGCCGGGACCTGTTCTTCCGCCAGGCCCTACGTAAGGCACAGCACGTGCTGGAGGCCCGGCTGGACCTCAGCCTGCGCCCGCTAATCCAGGCCGCTGTCCGCGAGGGCTGTGCTGGGCCCCTGCTGGCCACACTGGACCAGGGTGAGTGCTGGGCGTTAGCGCTGACAGCCTGACCCAGGGCCGCCTGCCCTGCCTGCCCTGTGGGCTGCCAATCTGAGGGTGCTCGGGCACTACGGGAGCTGGTTTAACCTGAGCCTGAGCTCTTAACCCCTGTGAGTGAACTGGGTGGGGACGAAGGGGCACATTTGGGCTGGGGGTGGCAGGTGGAGAATTTTGCCGGCTGGAGAGGGGAGTGTGTTCACAGGCAAGGACACACCTCGGGCCAAAGCAAGAAGTTAGGAGGGGCCTGTTCAGTTGCTGCCTTCTCTGGGTGCAGAGGGCCACTCCCCAGCCACCTGACTCCTAGGCCCTCAGTTGCAGCTGGCTCGCGAGACCCTGGTGTGGTGGCACGGGCACTGTCCTGTGTGGCGGATGTACTGGGCTGCATGGCAGAGGGCTCTGGGGGCCTACGGAGCGGGCCAGCTGCCAACCCTGAGTGGAAGCGGCCTTTCTCGTACCTGGAGGCTGGAGACCTGCCGAGAGGCGTGGAGGCGCTTGCCCAGGAGCGGGACAAGTGGCTGAGCAGGTGGGTGAGAAGCCCTGGGCCATCCTTGTAGGTTGAAGCCCATAGAGAGGTGGGGACTCCCTCAGGTCACCCAAATCCAGGGCAGTCCGCCCCCAGGTTGGGGCTCCATTCTGCCATCTCTGCCCACCTCTTGGCAGGCCAGCCTTGCTGGTACGTGCTGCCCGCCACTACGAGGGAGCTGGGCAGATCCTGATCCGCCAGGCTGTGATGTCAGCGCAGCACTTTGTCTACACGGAGCTGGTAGAGCTGCCGGCACTTGGGCAGTGGGTGGTGGCTGAGTGTCCAGCCCGCGTGGATTTCTCCGGTGAGCCCCTTATGGGATGTGGGGATAAGGGGAGCCACCCCAGAGCCCCGTGATCAGCTTAGTCCTGCTGACCTGCCACAGGTGGCTGGAGTGACACGCCACCCCTTGCCTATGAGCTTGGTGGGGCAGTGCTGGGCCTGGCCGTGCGAGTAGATGGCCACCGGCCCATTGGAGCCAGGGCCCGCCGCATCCCCGAGCCCGAACTGTGGCTGGCAGTGGGTTCTCAGCAGGCTGAGACGGCCGTGAAGATAGTGTGCCAGAGCCTGGATGACCTGCAGGATTACTGCCAGCCCCATGCCCCAGGTAAGGGCACGCCGGACACCTGCAGGTAGGGATGGCACAGGCAGGCAGCTGGAGTTGGGGACAGAGCCTCGAGACCCAGCCACGGAGGATGGCAGACTGCTGTGTCCTTGCCTGGGGTGGGTAGCCAGTCTGCTCAAGGGGCTTGAAGTAAAGGAAAGGGGTGGGAGTCACCTTGCCTCGGCACATGCAGACACAGGAAGGTAGAGACAGCACCTTTGCCCATTTTGGGGAACTCCCTGTGCCCTGGATCCCAGAGGCTCTTTTGTGGCCTGGGGATGGGCCCTGCTTGGCTGCTGGGCTTTTGTCCCACCTGATGAGCCCCACACTGGACTGGGGAACAGCCAGGGTAGGGGATGTTTGCGCTGCCTGTAGACACCAAACCCCATTGCTGGTGCAGGGGCCCTGCTGAAGGCAGCTTTCATCTGTGCGGGGATCGTGCGCATCCACTCCGAGCTCCCGCTGAGTGAGCAGCTGCTACGCGCCTTCGGGGGTGGCTTTGAGCTGCACACCTGGTCTGAGCTGCCCCATGGCTCCGGTCTCGGTGAGGAGGCCCTTCCCACTGCTGCCCTTCTGCCCAGCAACTCCATCGCTGCCTCCAGCCTCGCCTGCGGTCCCCCTCACCAGCCTCTGCGCAGTGGAGAGGGAGTGGGGCAGGTCTGGGCTGGGCAGTGCCATTTCATGGTTGGTTCCCTCCTTTGTGCCCTGCAGGCACCAGCAGCATCCTGGCGGGTGCCGCCCTGGCCGCCTTGCAGCGGGCCGCAGGCCGGGTGGTGAGCACGGAGGCCCTGATCCATGCAGTGCTGCACCTGGAACAGGTGCTCACCACAGGTATGTGTCTGCCCCAGAGTGGAAGGGAGGTCATCAGCACTTGGCCAAGGGCCCTGGATTTTTGAATGATCATTCTGCAAACAGCCACATAGCTGTGCTGCCCTTAAAATGATCACAGTTCTCTTCTTATCACCGAGCACTGATTCTGAGCTGCTCTGGTGGTTGTCAACTCGAAATGTTTCTACTTCAAAAGAGGTGGTGTTTTATGAGCACCTACTTAGTGCCAGATTTGGTGCTGCACCTTTGATGTTTATAAGGCCCCAGTTTGCACCAGGTACTTTTCTTCATGGCTGTGGCCCCCTCTCAGGACCTCCTCCTGGGGGCGAGGCTGTACAGAGCTGGGCTTGGAGAAGGGGACAGGAATGTCAACCTGCCTTTCTTGCCAGATGCCCCTCCCTTGGGCTGTGACCATGTGTGACAACCACCCCAGCCACATGGTGGGGCAGTGAGGGCCTGCACACGGCTGTGATCATACCAAAATGTTACTAGCACCAAGCACCAAGCTTCTCTCTCCTCCTCGCCACCGTGGCCCCTTGGAATGCCTGTTTCCAGATCCTGGGGAGTTCTGTTTACCTCAGGATGCCAGGCCTTGTCTCCAACCTGACTGAGCAGGAAACTTCTCCAGAGACAAAGAGATGCCCGATTATGGTATCTTCTTCACTTTGTAACCCTAACCCAGCCCCCTCCTTTCACTGTGGTGGCTCAGATCCCATAATGAGCAAAAGAGGCAGATTTTCAGTTTTGAGGTATATCATTCAAATCCTTCAACTGGATTTATTTACTGTCCATTCTGTATGGGGCACTGGGGATAAAATTAGCAAAAACAAGGTCCTTTTCCTCAAAAGTCCTATAGTCTATTGGAGGCAATCAAAAATCACACAAATGAATATATGTTTACAAGCTCTGCCAAGTGCTCTGAGGACAAGGGGCACATGTAAGGAATTCTTGACATCTCAGGTCCCATACCACCACCATTTTTTTTAGCTGAGAAGTTTCCAGATGTCTCCTGCCCTTTCATTTTATACTTTAAATCCTGCGGGCCCTTCCCTAGATATAGATGGCCTGTCCCAGAACCATCTTGGGTTTTGTAAATTTTAGATAGCAACAAAGGAAAATGAGCCATATCTTTTATTAGTGAAGTAAGATATAAACAAGCTCTGTCATGATAGGTAAGAAATACTGGAAAGCTTATTTCCAACAGTCACTATCACAAAAAAATGGGGTGCATGGAGACTGTTAGGCTACAGGGAAAGTACTATACACCTTTTTTAAGTAGCGGAGAGGTTAGTATAAAATCTTTATCCTTTATGTGGTTTACCCCAATTCCATTACATATTAGATCTGCAACAAAACTCAGGCCTTGTGAATTCCAAGCTTATCTTCAGATAAGCTGGGATTGTCCTGCTCCCAGGACTGGGGAGAGAAGCTGCACAGCTCACTTGCTCTAGCTGGAGTTGGGAGAAGCTGTTTTCCCATGCTGGTCCCAGCCCCGGGTGGCAGGGCTGGAAGCCTGGGCTGGAAGAGTGAAGTAGGGCCAGATGTACTTCAACAGTGACATGGCCCTGGGGCTCGCAGGAGGTGGCTGGCAGGATCAAGTGGGTGGCCTAATGCCTGGCATCAAGGTGGGGCGTTCCCGGGCTCAGCTGCCCCTGAAGGTGGAGGTGGAAGAGATCATTGTGCCTGAGGGCTTTGTCCAGAAGCTCAATGACCACCTGCTCCTGGTGTACACGGGCAAGACCCGCCTGGCACGGAATCTGCTGCAGGTGAGCTGCGGCCTCAGAATGAGGGTGGGACAGAGGCAGATGGTTCAGTGGGGCCAGACGTCATTCCACCTCTCCTGCCCCGCTGTCTGCAGGATGTGCTGCGGAGCTGGTATGCCCGGCTGCCTGCCGTGGTGCAAAATGCCCACAGCTTGGTGCGGCAAACTGAAGAGTGTGCTGAAGCCTTCCGCCAAGGTCAGGTGCTTCCTGAAATCCAGGGGAGGTCAGGGCAACAGGAGTGCATGGTTGCTTGTGAGTCTAGGTGGCCAGGGACCTTTGCAGGCTTGGCACAGGCCTCAGATATCAGGCCACTGGACAGGAACTCTTGACTAGGCCTCTGGGAACAGAAGCCCTGTCTTTCCTCTCCAGGGTCTCAGATCTGGGTGGGAGCCATATCTCAAGCCAAAACTTGCATCATGGGAAAGGCCCTCCAGCTCTACCACCAGGAGGCACATGGGGATGAGGCTAAGTTCCAGGGAAGTCAGAGCTGAGCAGGCTTCCAAGGGTATGGCGACAGAGTTCACTGAATACCATGTGCTGGGCACCATGCCAGCTGCTTTCTGCACATTCATCCTCAAAACAACCCTGTGAAGTAGGCTTTATCACTCCTGTTTTCCAGCTAGCCCTGGAGCTCAGCTTCTTAACCGTGACCCTAGTTAAGCAGTACCTCTTGGCACTTCATTCAGTCTACAGGTGGGGCTGAGGGAATGTCCTGGGCCAGGCACATCCCCACCCCCTCTGCCCCACTATAGGAAGCCTGCCTCTGCTGGGCCGGTGCCTGACCTTGTATTGGGAGCAGAAGAAGCGCATGGCTCCGGGATGTGAGCCCCTGGCTGTGCGGCGTATGATGGATATCCTGGCCCCTCACGTGCACGGCCAGAGCCTGGCAGGGGCAGGCGGTGGGGGCTTTCTCTATCTGCTGACTAAGGAGCCACAGCAAAAGGAGGCCCTGGAGGCCGTGCTGGCCAAGACTGAGGTATGTGGTGGTGTTGGGGTATGGAGAAAGCTAACCAGGGGTGACTTCTGCAGCCTTATTTCAACTTCCAGAAAGCCTAAGATTTGCCCAGAGCCCTCTAAACACCTCTTGTCCTTTGCTCCCAGGGCCTTGGGAACTACAGCATCCACCTGGTGGAAGTGGACACTCAAGGCCTGAGTCTGCAGCTGCTGGGGAGAGAGGTCTCAACCTGATGCCTCTTCCCATGAGGCTCCTTGTTCTCTGCAAGAGGAAACCCAGAGCTGTAGCACCCCCCCGTCCCTCTCCCCTCAGGAGCTCTCAGCCTCCTAATCCCCACCCACCTCTTGGTGTTCCCAATGGAAACAGACTTGAACTTGGACCCAGCTCTTTTTGGAGCCTGGTAAAGCAGAAACAGTGCTTGGGAACAGGACTGAGACTCCTAGCTGATGGTGGCCTTGGCCTGGCCTCCATCCCTTCTGGATATAGGAAGATTCTAAGCTCAGTGTCTCATGTGGCCTTTGCAAATACCATGGTTCAGCTTGGGCCTTGGCCTTCTTACTCTCCACTTAAGCCCTGAGTAGGTGGCTGGGGGGCCCTTGGTAAGGCATTTCCTGTGACCTTCCTTAGAGTTCAGGCTCCTATCTGACTTGGCCATGGCTTCCAAGGTCTCAAGATAGCCACAGAATTCCTTGACTTTTCTGAAGAGAGAACATTTAGGGGTTTGGAGAGAGGGAGGATTGGTGGCCACTGTTTGAGACTGGGGAGCAGTCTGGGGGCTTTGTCAATACTTTGTGGACCCAGCTCTTTTCAAAGCCTATAAGCAGTAACAGGCACACAATCATGGAGGAGGCCCAGGACATGGCATGCCTTTGCCCTAAGGCCTCAATGATCTGTCCTCAGCTACTCCCTCTCTGCTCTAGCATCTAATTCCAGATGCTCTGTATTCTAACTCTGGGTCTTACCTCCTTCCTTTCTACCCCCATAGGTCCATGTAGCTGTTTACTCTTATTCTCTGCCCCTAGCTGAGAGGTTGAGTAGGGCATAGCAGCTGCTGAGGTTTCAGTTTTCACTTCTGATGGGGGAGTGAGGGGATGGGTCCATCCTCATGTCTGTGACAAAGAACCAGTACAGTCCAGCAAGTCACTGCTACCCCAGGCCTTAACCAGCGACACTACAGACTGTGCCTGTGACCCAGTGCTGTGGGCAATAGGTTCTCAGGACTGTGACATTCTTGGAATCAATTCATTATGCCCTTCAAGGTTGTCCTTATAAAGCTCTTTTCTGTTCTTGCTGGGAGCAAGTCCCACTTTCCCCTGGAACTGTAAGAAACTGCTCCTGGGACGATTGTGCTTTTGCTGCTTTGGGCCCAAAGGAGACCCGGATGGGATGTGGGCTCCTGCTATCATGTGGATTCCTAGGAGGAAGCTGCATTGCTCTGGGGTGAGAGGATGCTGAGGTTTTAAGCTTTGCCTTCCCATTTTAGAACAACTGGTGGACCTGTCTCACCCTGTACAGCTAGCTCTCTGGAAACAGCACACTAGCATCACTCAAAGTAGTGTCTTTATTCAGGGTCACCAAAAATATCACAGCCTCTTCTCAAAGTTAAACCTAATTTCCTAGTCTCCAGATACACCCCAGTCCTCTAAAGGCCAGCAGGAAGGCAGCTTGTTTGCTGCCGGGTCTGAAGGCAAGGGAATGTCGACCTATTCAGAAAGCTGGCCTGGTCCTCATGCTGCCTGCCTTAGCTGTCCCACCTAATTAGAAGCCCGGGGGCACCCCCATCCTTTGGTGGGGAGAGGCTGCTCTAAAGCACCAACCAGCTAGGTCTGAAGGTGAAGAATGATGTGAGTCCAGGCCTTGTTTTCCTGTTAGCAACCGTGGAATGGTCTGAGCTCCCCAAACAGCCAGCCTTGCTCAGCCCCTTCACAGTGGTCACCTAGGTAAGGGACCCTGAAGCGTGTTGGCCCAGTTGGGCTCACCGTGGAAGCTACAGACGCAGCCGCTTGATGTCTTCACTGCGGAAGTCTATGCGCAAAGCCAGTACCTGGCGCACTTCAGCAGGGGTGAGGCGCCACGTCAAAGGACCAGAGTTGGCACCCCAGTAGTCCAGGATCTCGGTCACCTGTGGGAAAGAACACAAGCAAGGAAGGAGCTGTCCTGAGGAAAGGCAGAGCAGAGCACCAGATGCAGAGCGAGGGTGCTCAGGAAGGGGAAGGTTTTGTCTCTGCCTCTTTTCCCAATCCCACTTCCCTGGCTAGGCCAAGAGTGCTGCACCATGAAGCCTGTCCCCACATACCCGTTCCAGATTGAGGATTGTGGCCATCTGGGAGAGCCGGGCAAACTTGTCTCGGATAGTCCAGGTGGTCACGGTGGTAAGGTAGGCAATGAGTGACCTCAGCTCCTTGTCAAACTGAAGACCGCCCAACTGCAAAAGAACACATGCTCAATGATGCCTGTCAAGGTTCGGCCCTCTGACTAAACAGAACTGCTCCCCTCTCCCCCTACCAATCTCCCTCAGAGCTGGGCTGCACGGCCAGCTGGGCCTCAGGTGGTGGCCAGTGGCTCCAGTCTGCTCCAATGTCTCAGAAGCCAGGGCAGGACTGGATCTAGCTAAGCAGGGCATGGGGTAAGCAGATAGAGGGGAAGCAAATCCTGAGGTGGCAGAGGAGTAACAAAGCTGTGGACCTGTGTTCCCTTGACCTCACCCGGTTGAAGGTAGATTTCAGCACCACTTTCTCCAACTCAACTGCAACAAGGCTGGTCATGAGGCTGGTCAAGCTGTCATAGATGACTGGGGACAGGCCGGCCTGCACACAGAGGCTAGACATCAGTGGGAGTCCCACCTCATTCCTCTGCCTCCACAGTGAAGTCTTCAGGGGGTGGGACAGTTACATGAGGCCACAGGGGATTGTTTCTGCAGATGGGGCTTGAAAGGACTTTTCAGGGTTCCCAGCCAGAGTGATGAGAAGGTGTAGGCTGCTGCTTTGGGCAGAGGTGGGTGATTCCATAAGCTGGTCCCTAGAGCCCGGCTCACCTTGAACTCTGCCATTTGTTGCTCCAGGTTAAGGATGAACTGTTGTACCCAAGGGTCATTGGCCTCATAGTCATTGAATTCTTCCTATGGCCAGAGAGCAAGGAGGATCACCAAAGGCCTCTCTCCAGGAAGCACCATTCACCCTGCCTTTCCTCTTCCTCTAAGAAAGCAATATGAGAAGTCTCTCTCCCCTGTAGCTTCTGACACATCCTGCTTAAAACCAGCTTGAACACCCAGGCTGGCAGAAACTGCTGCTGCATCTGCATCACACTTCCAACCAGCAAACACAGTCCTAGGCCATAGCAGCAGGTGAGGCTCCTGACATTTTATTTCCTCTTGTATCTCATGTCTTAGGAATGAAATTACTATGCTTAGGAAAAAAAAAGAAACAACAAAAAATCTCCCAAGTCTTAAGTCTATGACAGGTGGGCAAAAAGACCCTCAATAAAAGATTAGTCAGGTCAAGGCAAACTCCCTTTAGATGCCTTTTTTTTTTTTAAAGGAGGTACTGGGGATTGAACCTGGGACCTTGAACAGGGGAAGCAGGCACTCAATCACTGAGCTACACCTGTTCCCCTAGATGCCTCTTTCTGAGCCCTTCCAACTGCAGGAACAAACTGTTCCCCGGGGATAGAAACTGGTCTTCCAAGGCTGAGGGAAGTGAGTCTGGGAAGCATGGTAAGATCTACTCTGTTCAGATGGTTTCAGTGTCCTCCAGCTGGGCCTAGGGGGCAAGAGGTAATCCTGGGCTTGACAGCTGTCTCTGGTTAGACTGACCTCCTCGATGTTGTGGGAGACAGAGAGAAAGGTGTTGATCCAAGGCTGCACCTGTGGCTTGACTGCTGTGCTGTTGAGCTCTGCCAGCCCTTCCTGTGTAAGAATAAGGCGGAGACATAAGACACAGAAGGCACATTCCTCAGCCCTTCCTCCTCCTCCATCCTGTGACTGCTGGGGGCATACTTCCAGCTCCAAATCTTTTCTGTTTTGGGGCATATGTCTGAAGTATAACAGAGGTAATAACAAGAGGCCAGGAACAACCTGTCTCATTCCAGATCTGTGTGGATTCAGGTCTAGGCCAGAGTTGAGGTCCTGAAGGTGGTCTGGTAAACTCTCAAAAGAAGAGATTTCTGAGTACCTGGCAGGCAGCACCAGTGACTAAGGCCATATGTGGTTCCATTTCCTCTTAGCATCTTTCTGGGGGCTCTTAGCATTGTAGGGCCAAGTAGAAGTATTAGAGGACCAGAATACTGGCTTGTCAATGTGCCAGAAGGAGAGGCTGAAAAACCAAAGGTGCCTCTAATGTCAAGGGACTTGCACAACTTTAGTGGCTTTCATGCTACTCCTCACCCCTCCTTTCCATTTCCTTGTACACAATGGAGCCCATGAAAAGCCAATAACAATTTTCTCAGAGCAACACAGGGTTCAGTTAGCTGTAGAGTCTGGGGCTTACCTGTAAGAGATCTCGGAATTTGCTGGACACGGCCGCCAAGTCGGAAAGGCAGCTGTCAAACTTGGCTTGGGCCTGCTCCCCTCCAATGCCCTGGCTGAAAAGCTTGGTGCAGTCACTCTAGGGGAGAATACCCAGCTTTGAGAAGATTGAATGTGTCTGGGACATGGGAGTGTGAAGAGGAGTGGAGAGGAGGCCAATATGCAACTAGCCATTTCTCCTAGTCCAGCCTTCTCTGGAGCAGTTCCTGACCTATCATAGGCAAGAGCCTTGCATGGATTTCAGGAAACCTGGATTCTAACCTAGCTACTTGGCTTCTGTGTTCTTTTGTATTATAGGGGTACCAGTGTTGGCAGATGTGAATAAGAAACACAACACCAGAAAAATTTCCCTATCTTAGAATCAGATAGTACTGGCTCAGCCATGTATTAATTGTGTGACCTTGGGCTAGTGATTTAAAGTTTCTGAGCTTCAATTTCCCTATCTACAAAATGAGAAGACAAATTCCTGCTCCCATGGTGGTTTTGAGAATTTTTATGAGATGATGCACAAGGTGCTTAGCCCAGAGCCTGGCACACAGTAGACACTAAGGAGACACTATTACTGCTAAGAGTTCCTGCTTATTAAATATTTGGTCTGGCTGACAAAGGGAGATCATTGTGACAATAGCTATAATTTAAGCACTAAGTATGTGCCAGGCTCTGGTCTAAGCAGTTTACTTTTATTAAAGTATCTACTCTATAAAGTAGGTATTACTAGTATCCTTATTGTATAGAAGAGGAAACTGAAGCAGAGAAGTTAATAACTTACCCAGAGCCACACAGCAGTAAGTCGTGAGTTCAAATCCAGAAATTTTTGCTCTAGAGTACCGGTTCCTAATCACTGCACTACAACCTTAGGTCTAGAGAATTCCATAGGGGGAAGCTCACAATGCTGTGGGTTGCCAGGAGCTGCACACATTTCTTGTAGCTTCCATAGAAAGTTTGAGCTGCTTTTGCTGCAGCAGAAGAAGCAGTGTTGGATAGTTGGAAAGGCCCTGAGCTAGCAGGCAGAAGACTTCAGTCCCAATGGCAGCTCCAATACTTACTAACTCTAACTGGCCTTTTAACTTCATCTGTAAAATGGACATCATACTGCCTGACCTCCCTGCCTCACAGGGTTGTGGATGGGGTTGAAAAAGAATGCATGTGAAATCCAAATGTAAGAGAAGTAGGATTTCCGGGAATTGTTTACTCAGTTTTTGTTATCTCCCTTTTCTTTCATTTGACTAATTCTACCTCTCAATTCTGATTCTCTTAACATTTCCCAAAACTCTACTTTGAAATCCAATAGTAAAGGGGAGTGAATGTGGCTCAAGCAGTTGAGCACCTGCTACCCACATGGGAGGTCCTGGGTTTGGTCCCTGGTGCCTCCTAAGGGCAAATAAACAGACAACAAACAAGCAAATGAAGGGGCCAACTCAGGGGAGCCAATATGGCTCGGTGGTTGAGCGCCGGCTCCCTACATATGAGGTCCTGGGCTCATTCCCTGACCCTGGTACCATTAAAAAAAAAAAAAAAAGAAAATTCCAATAATAAAGGAGGAGTAAGGAGTAATAGGAGGAAGTCAGGAATACACTCTCAGGAACCACGACTTAAGAACAATAATGATGAAAAACAAAACAAAATGGGGGCCGGCTGTAGCCCAGTTGGTAGGGCGTCA
>PVKH010036081.1:0-11643 GCA_004027955.1 Chaetophractus vellerosus
TTCTCCATGGTGTGAGAAGTCTAGAGAGTTAAGGAGATATTCCCACCTGGAGCCCATGCCCGCCTTCTAGACCTTCAAAGTGCCTGGAACCCTGGAATTCCCTCCCCTAATGGTTCTTTGCCTACTCCAAGCCTGAATCCATCCTCGCAGTGACTGACTATTCTACCAATGGTACACTCTTTTAGGCCTGTAGGACTTATTTCTTCCTGGCTGCACCTACTTGAATCTCAGGTCACATTTCTCAGCACAGCACCCATGCATGACACACCCATCTAAACTGAACTACTGAAGTTTTCTGAGCAAGACTTACATTTGGGCTTGCCTTCTACTTTTTGTTCAGCAAGGCATTTTCTCCCTCTACTCTTCCCCCTCCCTAGGCTAACTCCTATTGGACCGTCAGGCTGTAGATTATCTGTCACTTTGTCTAGGAAATCTTTCCTAGGCAACACATCCAATCACTCAGTCATTCATGATCTCATTCAACAAATGCATATGGAGTTTCTACTATATGTCAGGTGTTATTTTAAGCTCTGGGGATATGGCAGAGGCATAAGTTTCATAGAACCCTTATAGAACTTCTATTCTAATGGGGGGAAGTAAGCAAATAAAAGCATAAGAAAATATTTCTGATAGCAGTAAACCACGTGGAGAAGTACTCATTAAGTAAGTAATGAATGAATGAATGAATAAACAAACTAATGTTGAAGTTCTCTGTCCCTTGTAGAGCCCAAGGTATTTTATTTTTGGTTAGCCTTTTCTTCCATCAAATTGAAAAAAAAATTAGAGAATCTCTTTTATGTTTCTACTAACTGCAGCCCCTGAACTAATCCAATTACGAGATCACCTTCAATGCTTAATAAATACTTCGCTGACAGATGTTTTAAAAACCACATTTTGAACTCTTGGCCTTTCTACGAAAACTTGCAAATAGAATGTTAGATATGACATGGGAGACGTCTTTCAAAGCTGACGTGTGTGGATTCCCTTGAATCTGAGGGGAAGGGATGGGGCACATAAAAGAATCACCCAACTTCTTTATTTCTAATTAAAATTTCTCCCTTTCCCCATCCCAGATTCTAATTTAAATAGCTACGACCCCATAGTCCTTCAGCAGAGTCAGGTTTAATTGAACCACACTTGATGATTGTTTTTTAATCCTTCAGGTGTTGTATCAAGCAGAAAAATGTCGAGAACCACCAGTAGAAATATCACTTTGAAGCCACCAAAGTTTTACTATCAACTGGAAAATTCACAAATAAAAATGAAGATGAGAAAATGCATCACTAAAAATCTAATGTGCAGTTGGCTAAATGATAAACCAATTTGAGTTAGTGAATACTAATTGAAAAACTGCATGACAAAGTATTTTCCCATTAAAACAGGAATTTGCTAAAGGCATTTTCAATTATTTATCATGCTTCAGTAAAAGCTTCACACATCCTAACAACAGTGTGGCTTCAACTTTGCCTACTGATCAAATTTTTAGTACAACTGCTACCTAGGCCAGATGACTTTTAAAATTATATGCCAATGACCTTGACAATGTTCTTCAATTTTTATGAGGTTCTTTTTCCTTCTTCTCCACACTCCTCACCTCTAACTGAACAGATGCTTTTAACTTGAGAACCTAATTATTATCTACAAGTGTTAATATTTTTAACCTTATCGTGACTTATCTGTATACCAGAAACTCACAGTTCACTGTACTTTACAAGTGGAATATTTAGTTTTGACCATCTAAAAGGACATTTTAGATGAAGGACTATCTCCCTTTGAAGTTCACAAATATTTGAATGTCCTTTCAAATTGCTTAGATAACTTACTCTTCTCAAAATCAGGGCAGAGGTGACTGCTGGGAGCCAAAATTGTGGATTCCAAGCCTACAGGGAAGGGAATATATCTGGAACATAATACCCTGTTGGTGCTCAATAAATGTTTATTAATGAGCCCCATTTTTTGACCCAGGCCTGGAGAATAAATCCAAGGAAAGAAGATTATGCAAATAGAGAGAAAGGTCACCCAGCCCTACATGGGGGTGTGGCCCAGGATGGGGGGCAAAACCAGGCCACTCAGGGGACGCGACATTCTCCCGGGTGGATAGCAGTGCCCTTTGCAACCCCCATCCCAATAGTTATCTATTCCATTACAAAATAATGTAGGAGAACATTTCAGTCAGCACCTGCTGCAGGAACTGCTGTTTGAGAAAGAAAATGGTTCTCTCCTCGCAACAGCTTAGAGATTCTTGGGAAGGAAGACTCTTGACGGAGAGTGGAGAATCAAAGCAGGACCCTAAAGAAACATTAGTAATTTGTCCACATTGTAGGATGGATGGAGAGCTCCTATGAAGCCAGACATAAAATCACCTTTACAGTGAACAGATTATGAAAGTGATGTGTTAGAAAGAACCGCAAAGCACTGCAAGTTCATGGGATCCAAAATGATGGTATTGGACCGGGGCCACTCCGAAAGGAAAGTTTACGAAACGGTTTTCACCTTCTTTGATACAAAACAGAAAACCATGAAACGTTTACCAAAATGCCCTTTAAGATTCATTTCTCCTTTCTCCCCAGTGCTGCAGAGAAGAATGTGTGTACGATTTGGCACCAGTCATTAGCTATTAAAAATTATTGTTTTTAATCTAGTAAGTAAAACCAAAATTTGCAATGGTTTACTTTAATAAAATATTTATGATACTTCAAGGAAAACAGCTACATCACTCTGATCTGAAAGTGAACAATGAAACTGACCTAAATGGATCTCTCCTCAGTAGGACAAAGAACTGAAAACACACGCACGTGAAAGACTGACTTGTATAACATTAAACTATATTTAGTGGATATTCTCTTCTTTTAATTGAAATTTTGTCTGAGGTGGAGATTACCTCTTTTTCTTCAGCTACACTAACCTTTTCTAGCCTGAAGGCCCCAAACTTGTGAATTATTAAACAATCATATTTGCAGCAGCAAATTGATTTTGGAGAGAATGCATATTGATTGAGATATTCAGAACTAATGATTTTGAGGTTAAGGTGTTTAGATATTATTACCTCTGATGAACTAAATTGGTCAGGTTCTCTATTTCTATTATTTCCCACTAATAGACAGTTCAACTTGCTCTTTAACCTTGACTCCATCCATCAGACCAATAGTTGTGGCCAGCTGGCTTTCTCAACTGGCCAAGCACTTGACATGCTAAAACAATGCCAGTTGTTGCCTATATCCATAAAAAGAGGTGACTGGGGTAGTTTAATTCAGCTGGTCAGCACATCTATCAAGAGTCAAGGTCCTAGTTTTAATTGTTGAGTAGCTCATTAGCTATGCTATATTACAGTAATTCAGAATTTATCCCTAAACCACTAATAACCACCAGTGGGTCACACAAGGGCTCCTGGATGAGAGTGCAATGGCCAAAACTGGGTAAATAAATTGCTAGTTACCAGAAAAAGAAAATGAGCACTAAATACATGATCCAATGTACTTTGCTATAGTTTAGTGCCTCCACCTTCATATGTGAAAGATCACCCATGCATATATGCTACAACAACTCCAAGCCACAGTATTGGAGATATTTTACAATTACTCTGCTCCTCAAAGGACTAGCTAAATAACTGAAATGCTATAATACCAAAAGCTTTAGTGTGAGCACTTAATCAGGGAGATTATCTTTCTTATACCAATTCTACAGGAAACCTGAGTTTATGTTTCTGTTCTGCCATCTGACCGGCTACCTAAACTGGGCCAAAGTATTTGACATCACTGGGCTTCTGTTACCTTATCTATAAGATGAGATAACATCTATTTCATTAAGTCCAACTAAAATAATGTAAGTAAAAGCTTTTTAATTTTTCAAGTGCAGGACAGGGCCATATACAAGTTTGTGCCGTTCTAGGTGATATAGAGAGAGCAATTTTCTAAGTTTTTTAAGATTGTGGAATGAGATGCTGCAACTCAGAGATGTTCTTCCTCTCTTACCCATATGCAAACCATCATCAAATCTTATGGGCACTATCTTCAAAGCAAATGCAGGGAATCAACCACTTTTCTCCCATTCTTTGTGTACCTCTCTTGTTCAAGCCACCATAGTCTCTCCCCTGGATTACTGCAGTAGCCTCCTAACTGGTTTCCCTGCTTCTGCTCTTGCCCATCGCTCTTTTATCTAGTGTCAAAAAAGCAGCCGGACTGCTCCTTTAAAATGCGAGCCAGACACAAAAGGACAAAAACTGTATGACTGCACCATTGCAAACTAACTATGTTGTCTACACTCAAGGAGTTAATAATTAGAATATAGGTCATCAGAAAATAGAAGGAGGGTAGAGAACAGAAAGCTGAGGGTTAATCTGTAAAGAAGTTAATTGCTAAAAAAAAACGTTGTTTAAGAAAAAAATGGAAGTAAGATCTTGCCATTCATCTCCTCAAAATCCTACAAATGTATTCCATTTCAGAGTAAAAGCATAGCCATGAGTGTACACAGCCAGCTCTTGCCTCTCTGCCTTCTTTGACATCATCTCTTTCTGTGTTCCCCTTAGCACATTTTGCTTCAGTCCCACTGCTGTCCTTGATTCCTTTGAACATCCCAGGTACTCTCTTTCCTCAGGTCATCAGCTCTTACTGTTCCTGCTCTCTGGAATACTCCCTCCCAGGCATCTATATGACATAACCAGTCCTTCAACACCTTCAGTTCTTTGTGCAGATGTCATCTTCTCGGTAGAGACTTTCCTGGCCACCCTCTCTAAACCTAAACCTAACCTTCACTCTTTATTTTTCCCATCATCTGACATGCTCTTATCTTTCTTTAAGTCTGTTCACCTGCTTACTAGAATGTAAGCTCTGTAAGGGTAAAGGCTCTGTCTACTTTGTCACTGCTGTATCCCCAGTGCCCAGATCAATAAATATATATTAAAGAAGGAAGGAATGAATAAATGAATGAATCCCAAATACAGCCCTGCTCTCCAAAACCAACCTGATTCTTATAAACCAGTAAGTGCACCCATGGTCTTTCTTATACTATATGACCAAGGCTTTTTCCAAAAATATGTTATGATAACTGCCTCCACGCCACTGGTGTCACTTCAAATCCGTCACCAGCCCTGATGTAATTCTTGAAATTAAAATCAAAGTGGAAAGGGGTTATTATCACAACTGGATAATTATAATTAACATTTCTGCTTACTTTAAAGAACAAAAAGTAGGCAAGTTTCAGTGATGTTCATCTTTCCGAAACCTGCTAATTAACTCAAGCTTCTCTGAAATTCCTGATCCGACCATAACCTGGACTTGACCCTGGCAGGAATTCATTTTCCAAAAGAGAAAATAGCAATACAAAGATCTCAATACTTCTTAAACTTTGAATTATAATATTTCTATTCCTAAGCTACGTATCTGTTAGTCTCCAAAGTTCTCAGAGTAAAAAATAAAAAGCTGGCTTATAATTTTTTAAACAGAAAAAAAAATGGGCAGCAGCACTTTAAAACTTCTCAGTTGGAAAGGGATATTTTTGGTCAATGATCTATTTTTATTTCTGCTCTGCTGTTTCTCCAGGAGTCCAATGACAAGGACCTGTCCTTCAGAGTTTTAGTCTGTGGGCAAAGAATTAGCATTTTCAATTACTTTCCCTGGATGAAGTATACAGGTCTCTTTCCCTCCCCTCCCCACTGCATCTCTTTCTTTCTCTCTCTCTCCCCTCAGTGGACTGGGAGGGCAGTTTCTATGTTACCCTTTCATTTTTATTTTCAGAGTCTTCTCAGCAGGCTACAAAGACACTTTAAAAAGTAAGTTATAAATTTTTTTTCAAAAAATAAATAAGGACCATAGATATGATTTAAACATCTTGTGATATGTCCCTAAACTGTTGGCACTATCTGTTTTAGTTAACAAATTTGTTTTGTGTCATTCTTAATCAGCAGACATATATTTTTGTTACTGCTATTGATTCTGCAACAAAGCCAGTTAATGTGATTATCTTGGATAGCACACTGAGAAAAGTTATCCTTACATTTTTAATAAAAACAAACATCAATTGGGGGGCTCAGAAATGAGATCAGATTGCTTCATCAACCAAGGAACAGCCATAGCTCTATTTCACATTCTTCTTTCCATGGCCTATCTTTTACCCACTCTTTTTAATGCAACAATCTGGTCAGATCAAGAACAGATATGGAAAGTAGAAGAATAAAGAAGCATCTTCAGTTTAATTTTTGGTAAACACAGTATTCCAAAAGGAGGGAAACCAGAGAGCACAGACTCAGTACAAGCCAGGAGCAGAAGTTGAGCCCAGGTGATGGGAGGCATAAATTCTTCTATGATGACACAGTAGCTCTGCCAATTTGGAGGATGATTGTGGAGTCCTTCCTTTATTCTGGCTCTGGTCTCTATTTAGAAATAAATGATTCTCAAGCACTTTGGAAATACACAGTGCTCAGTCAAAAGTCACTCATAAAATTCCGAAAATATTCACTTCAATTCTCAACCTTTATATATTTTGCTGCTCTACTTTTAAGCCTTGAAGGGAGGGGCTAGAGACACATGGGTTTAGGATCTCATCTCTTTGATTGCCAAGAGCCATTTTCTAATCGAGGAGATTAAGAAATAGACAACTGACTCAATAGCCAGGACATTTCCTGTGCTAATGGAAAAGGATCACATCTGTTGAGCACCTATTCCACGCTAGCCTCCTGGGAGAGTTGTTACATATAACATTTAAAGGAGCCGGTACCTGGGACAAATTACCTCAACCTCCTCCCTGCAAAAGATCAGTACTAAACTGTCTTAACCAATGCCAGAAATTTCAAAAAGGGCTGCTTTTCATGATAAATCTGACCATTTTCTTAAAGTCCATTAGCCCCATAATTCTCCCAGGGTTGAAATCGACTTCAAAGCACGATGTTTCACAATTTACCTAACACCAAGAGAAACCTCTAATCCAAGTTTCTTAGAAAGGTATACCTAACAAAATTGCTAGGAAAGTGCTTTGCTTATAAAAAAAAAAAGTATGAAAAAATTGTTAGCTACTGAAGATGTGCAAATATGCAAAATACATATCACTTTAATACTTCTCAATTAATAGTCACCTTAAACTAAATAAATTAACCCAACAACACATCAAAGAAGAAAATGCTCCTAAATGTGTACATTGTGTGTATACATAGTATACATAATTTTTTTAAAGAAAATGATTTCTCCCCTACTCCATCTCCATCCAGACCAGCCTCCCTAGCTGGAGTGAATAAAACTATGATGCTACTCCATGAAGTTGAAAAATTTTAAGCTATTGGGTAAATCTCAAAACCATGTCAGTACCACCGGCTGTTTCATTAAGTGTACCTTTAGCAGGTGTAACCTTCATAACCAGTGTCTCCATCAGTCTGACATTTACATGGCAATATATATTTTTAAGCAATAGCTTTCAGTGTTAAACACCTCTGAATTATGGGCTCATTGAACAAAGTGGCATTCTTCTCTTCATTTCACAAAGGCAGGGAACGGTGGCCGTGGTAGCAATTTTTATTTGTAGGAAACTAGCTGCCAGTTAGACCCATTTTTATTATCCTTCAATAATAAAGTCTATGTTTGTTTTGTGCTTAAACGATGGATTGTACTCAAATGAGTCTGTCTTTCCTCCTTATTGCTCTTATGACTTTCCTCAGGAAGGAGAGAGGAGTTCAGTTGCTCTCTATTTCTGATCCAGCTTTAAGTCAAGTACACTGAAAGGGAAATAAGTGACTCCTGAGTTTCCTCTCTCTCTCTATCAGTTTAATTACAATGGTGGAACCCAGAGTGTGAGCATCTAGAGCAGAGGTAGAGTCCTTTTCTTTTATACTATATTCAGCCCTTTTTATATTCATATTCACAGAAGGGTTAAAGCTAGTAGAATCTCATTTCTTTTTCCTCTATTTCTTCCATTGTTTGGAGAAATCCTGGGAATTTTGTTGGAGCAAAATTTACATACTTGCTCTGTATTGTCTCAAAAACACATTTTTTAGCAAAAGCTTTCTTTACCAGCCTCTAAACTAGAACATTGCCTCTGCCTCCAGCTAGGACATTGAACCACTTCTGTAAAGCCCTTAGGAGTCAAGTTCTAATGCAAATTAGTGATATTAGGAGGAAAATTTCTTTCAAATTGGAGATCTACCCAAAGAAATGAATTTTCCAGGGAGGACTAGTAAAAAAAATTTTTAAACCTAATAAAAGGTGGACTAATTTTTAAAAGTAAATTGTGTGGCCACACTTACAATCTTAATTTTACCTTATCTTTGTAGAGCACTTTATTAAACTCTTCTATATAGAATGTGAGGATTTGGCAGTTAGAGATAACTTATCATTGACTAAAGGAAACTGAGGCAGAGAGAATAAGTGCAAGGCTAAGGTCCCACAGTTGGCTGGTGCCAGGGCCATTAGAACCTCAGTGTCCCTTACCTCTGCCCAGGTGCTTTCTTCTATGCACCATTTATTATACCAGGGATATGCCTTCTCCTCATTTGGTGGTTGGCAAGAGTTAACCAATGGGATGAATGGGGAAACTGAGACAGAGAAGTTAAATCATTTGCCTAAAACACTTGTTGGCATATTACTGCCCATGAGCCAAATCTGAACCTCCCGCCACCCCAACTCCCACCCTCCCATGCCAGCCTGTTTTTTAAAACAAATTTTATTGAACATAGCCATATTCATTTAGGTATTGTATAAGACTTCCTTTGCATTAAATGGCAGAGTTGAGCAGTTGTGACACCACAAAGCAGAAAATATTTATTATCTAACCTAGAGAGAAAAGCCCTGGCTGAGGTACACAGTTAGCGTCACATTTCGTTTTGAAAGCCAGGCCTTCTAGCTCTTTTCACAGAGAAATAAAACATCATCTATTCAAATGTGCTACTCTAGCAGAATCAAGAAGGACCTCAAATTGTGGACTCAAATCTAAAAAGGAGCACCCAATATTTATCTTTCAACCTTCACACACATTTCTGGTCCCATGGTCAACCCAGTGTCTCAGTGCCTCAATGCTAAGTGCCTCTGAAAGCCAATCTTCTCAATGACAGTCACAGCAGAAAAAGGCATCTCTATCCACATGCCCTATCGCATTACCCTAATTTACAAGTTCCTTGATTTTGAAAACAACATTTTTTTCCCATGTGTCTAGTGATGAAATGAGAGCTATAGGCCATTTTGGCTTCTTGAAGAAAGAGCTCAAAGTCTCTTTCCTTTATTCTCCATCTCACTCCACCCTCTTTTCCCAGAGTGCTTAAATTCCTGGAGCTGATTAGGCTACCTGCTTAAAGGGGTGAAATAACTGCAGGAGATGAAGGCCATCAACATGGGCTGGTGCCTCTTCTCCCTCAATCACCTGGTTTGAATAAGGCCGGCCTTAGAGAAGTTTGTTCCCATGTTCTCTTTCCCTCCATCTCTCCCTTCTCCCCAAAGGCAGCCAGATATACTCACAGACTTACACTGTGGCTTAGACTAGCTTGATTTTGGAAATGGGAAAGTCTCTCTAGCACTCCGTATCTTACTGGCTCTATCTCCGCTTGCCCCAGCTTCTTAGCATCCTAGTGAGGATGTAGTAGGCAAGCTTTTCCTCAAAGGTTGTTAATGTGTGACTTGGGATTGGCCGTAAGGGACAAAATGTCTCCTGATCTCTCAACTAATTTACTAGAGTTTTGCCTTGGGATTTGGTGCCAAAGATACAGCCAGTATACAGTATTAACTTACCCCACACCCTCATCCTACTCCTGCCATTTTCCAGTCACTAGTTTATTGATAAATATCCCTTGGGGTTCTCAAGAGGTAGAAAGATTAGTCATGGCCAGGATTCTTAGATTCTTGAGTCTTCTGACCATGATATCAAAGTGACAATAGAGTACAGTAGAACCCAAACACCTGGATTCCAAATCCGGAATCAGCCACTTATGGACAAGTCACACACAAACACTGTGCCTGTTTCCTCATCTGTAAACTTGGGATCTTAGTTCCTTCCTGATAGGAGTGTTGTGAAGATTAAAAGGGTTAATAAATGCAAATGATCCTGCACCCTGCATGGCATCATAAGTAAGCACTCTATAAGTACTTACTAATTGAGATGCAAATCCAGATTTGTTTTTAGAGAAAACCCATCATCAACACATTATGCATAGAATGAGCTGGCCAATTTCAGAAGAGAGCTTAATAGATATTTAACACAAACATACATGTTCTGCTAAGCCCCTGGGTCTTTTGAGAGTAGTTCTTAAAGCATCATAACCTTCAGAACCAAACAATGCAATATTTAGCTGGACATCTCCCAAGGAAGTTTCTAAAACATCACACTGTTAAACCTGAAGATTACAAAATTATTGCTTTCTTTTTTTTTTTTTAAAGATTTATTTATTTTATTACATATCTCCCCTCCCCCCTGCTGCGGCGACGCGCCGAGATTGGTCACTGCGCAGGCGTGGCTTTCCCCGCTTGTGGGCGGCTTCTGCTTCCATCACGGCCGGCTTTCAGTTCGCGGGTGGCTGGCTGCGCTCCATTCGCGGGCGACCTGCCCTGCCCGTGGCGGCTTTTGCCTGTCCGTGGCAGCTTTTTGCCCTGCCCACGGTGGCTCTGACCCGCCCATGGCGGCTTGCCATTCTCAAGGCGGTCTGCCCGCTAGGAGAGGTCCCCGGGAACCGAACCTGGGGCCTCCCATGTGGTATGCCGACACCCTATCCACTGGGCTATCCAGTCGGCCCCCCAAAATTATTGCTTTCTCCTTTCTTTTCTTTCCACCTAATTTAAACCCTAACTTTCTAGACCCAAATCTCTTCTTTCTGAAGTCCTTTAGTAACCACATCTATGATGTGACAGTTTGAAATCCTTTTATGAATCTTTTTGAAGAGAAAGATTATGTTTTTAAACTAATCCATTCCTGTGGGTGTGAGACTCTTTTGATTGGACTATGTCAGTGAGGTGTGACTCAGGTTGAGTCTCCACCCTCTTATTGAAGCTGATATAAATGGAGAGACACACAAAGAAAAAGGAAGCTGCCATATTTGATCTGGCCTACGTGAGAGAAAGGACTCCAGCTTTGCCCACAGCTGAGCTCAAAGAGAGAAAGCCCGAGAGGCTCAAGGAGCTGAGGCCCAAGGAGAGATGACTTATAAGCCATAGCTGAGTTCAAGGTGAAAGTAGAGAGAGAGCGGCAGACCCATTGTCTTTCCTGATTGCCATATGGCAAGACACTAGGATCACCAATAGCTGACGCTGGTGAGAAAGCATCTCTGATGGTGCCTTGATTTGGACATTTCATGGCCTCAGAACGGTAAGCTTTTACTTTAATAAATTTCCCATTATAAGAGCCAATCCATTTCTGGTACTTTACATTTGGCAACTCTGTGGCAAACACATATGGGCAACTAAATTCTACTCTGTCTTGCTTTATTTGTGAATTTGTGTAGAATACCATCATGCACAGAATGGTAATTTTGCTTAGTAAAATTCACTAGCTATGATTTCCATTTCTCTGCTGATGACTCTGGCTCCAACCCAGCCTTACTGTATAAGTTTGAGTCATGTATGCCCAACTGTCTGCTAGACATCTCCAGCTATATGTCCCAGAGAAATCTCCAACCTGATAAAATTGAAATATTTAACTCACCATCTTTAATTCCAAGCCTTTCCTTTCTTTCTTTCTTCT
>PVKH010036082.1:0-11643 GCA_004027955.1 Chaetophractus vellerosus
CCCTAGCCCCAGTACCTCAAACAAACAAACAAACAAATAACAACAACAAAAAAACAGTTGGCCATATAGAGGAAAGAGTCTATTTATGGACTCTCAATTCTATCCCGTTGATCAAAGTATCTATCTTTACACCAATACCATGCTATTTTGACCCCTGTAGCTCTGTACTGTGTTTCAAAGTCAAGCAGTGAGAGTCCTCCTACTTCGCTCTTCTTTTTTAGGATGTTTTTTTGCTATTTGGGTCTACTCTCCCTTCCAAATAAATTTGGTAATTGACTTTTCTATTTCTGTAAAGTAGGCTTTTGGAATTTTGATTTGAATTGCATTGAATCTATAAATCAGTTTGGGTAGGATTGATATCTTCACAATATTTAGTCTTCCAATCCATGAACATTGAAAGTTTTTCCATTTGTTTAGGACTTATTTGATTTCTTTTATCAATGTTTTGTAATTTTCTGGATACACGTCCTTTACGTCTTCAGTTAATTTGATTCGTAGGTATTTGAGTCTTTTTGCTGCTATTGTAAATGGAATTTTCCCCCTGATTTCTTCCTCAGATTGTTCAATACTATTGTATAGAAACATTACTGATTTTTGCATGTTGATCTTGTATCCTGCCTCTTTGCTGAACTCATTTACTAGCTCAAGTAGCTTTGTCATAGATATTTCAGAATTTTCTAAACATAGGATTATATTATCTGTGAATAGTAAGTTTTACTTCCTGTATTAGTCAGCCAAAGGGTGCTGATGCAAAATACCAGAAATCTGTTGGCTTTTATAAAAGGTATTCATTTGGCATAGAAGCTTACAGTCACAAGGGCCTGAAGAGTCCAACTCAAGGTACCATAAGAGGTACTTCCTCACCGAGTCTGTTGCCACATGTTGACGCAAGATGGTGGGCAATGTCTGGGAGGGTTCTGTCTTCCTTCTCCTCCCAAGGCTCTGTGGTCCCAGCTTCTTCCAATCTCAGCTGCAGGCTGAGACAAATCTTCTCTCTTTCCTGGGGCTTGTTTCTTTCTGGGCTCAGCCGCTCTGCTCTTTCTACAAGGCTAGCTGTAAACTGTCAGGCAAATGGCTCACCCCTCTTACCAGGGCCTCTGCTGTGTCTAATGGAGCCTTCTCTCTTTCCTTATGTATCCGCTTCTCTGTGTGCTTATTTCCCGGGCTCCAGGATAAAAAAAAACTCCGACTGACCTCTGCCATATCGTTTCCTCTGTGAGAAAACACCCAAGGGGGTGGGGACTCAATGTCCTACTGATGTGGCCCAATCAAAATTTAATCAAGTAAGAGTGAAACATCTGAATCCAATCCAATCTAATATGCCCAGGGGAACAGACTAGTTTACAAACATAATCCAATATCTATTTTTGGAATTCATAAACAATGCCAAACTGCTCTACTTCCTTTTTCCTATTTGGATGCCTCTCTTTTTTTTTTTTTTTTTTCCTTGTTTAATTGCTCCAGCCAAAACTTCTAGCACAATGTTATAGTGGGCATCCTTGTCTTGTTCCTGATCTTAGAGAGAAGGCTTTTGATCTTTCCCCATTGAGTATGATGTCGGCTGTGTGTATATCATATATGCCCTTTATCATATTGAGGGACTCTCCTATTCCTATCTTTTGAAGTGTTTTTATGAAGAAAGGATGCTGGATTTTGTCAAATGCCTTTTCTGTGTCAATCGAGATGATCATGTGGTATTTTTCCTTCCATTTGTTAATGTGGTGTATCACATTAAGTGATTTTCTTGTGTTGACCCACCTTTGTATACCAGGAATCAATCCCACTTGAAGGTAGTGTATAATTCTTTTAATCTGCTATTGGATTCAATTTGCAAGTATTTTGTTGAGAATTTTTGTATTTATATTTATCAGATTGGTCTGTAATTTTCTTTTCTTGGAGTGTCTTTATCTGGCTTTGGTATTAGAGTGATGTTGGCTTTAAAAAAATGTGTAGGGTAATTTTCCCTCCTCTTCAATTTTTTGGAAGAGTTTAAACAGGGTTGGTGTTAATTTTACTTGAAATACTTGGTAAAATTTACCTGTGAAGCCATCTGGTCCTGGACATTTCTTTGAAGAGTTTTGATGGCTAAATATTTAGCCATCAAAAATGGCTGATTGCCCCTTTTGTTAATATATAGTGTCGTACTTTGTCTCTTAAAACAACTTTTGACTTAGCATCTCTTTTATCTGATATAGTATTGCTACCCTGGCTCTTTTGTTGTTGTTGTTGTTGTTTCTGTTGGCATGGAATATCTTTTTCCATCCTTTCACTTTCAAACTATTTGTGTCTTTGGTTCTAGGTGAGTTTCTTATAAAACCTATAGTTGGAGCATACTTTTATATTCATTTTGTCAATCTGTGACTTTTGATAGAGGATTTTAATCCATTCACCTACATGTTCTCTGCTCCCATATCCCTCTGTTTCCATTGTTTATATTTTGCATGTCCATTATCAGGATATATTCATTTCTCTTGTTCAATTGCTTTTGACTGTTATAGGAATTAATGATTAGAGTTTCATATTGAGGATACAGCACTACTGAGTTTTGCAGTTATCCTTTTAGTTACTCTGATTGAAGATCTTCATTTCTTCACACTATTCCAAGCCTCTCTTTCCTATCTTTTCCTTTCAACCTGCAGAACTCCCTTTAGTAATTTTTGTAGGGCAAGTGTTTTGTTGATGAACTCTCTTAGTTTCTGCTTATTTGTTAATATTTTACACTCTCCCTCATTTTTGGAGGAGAGATTTTTCTCTTTTAGTACCTTAAATACATAATACCACCCCTTCTTGCTTTGATGGTTTCTGATGAGAAATCAGCACTTAGTCTTATTGAGGATCCCTTCTATGTGATGAATCACTTTTCTCTTTCTGTCAGAATTATCTTTTTATCTTTGGCATTTAACATTATGATTAGTATGTGTTTCAGAGTGGTCTATTTGGATTTATTCTGTTTGTATGTGATGAATCGATTTTCTCTTGCTGCTGTCAGAATTCTTTCTTTATCTTTGGCATTTGACTTTCTGATTAGTGTGTGTCTTGGAGTAGGTTTTTTAGGATTTATTTTGTTTGGCATATGTTGCACTTCTTGGACATGGATAGTTATGTCTTTCATAAAAGTTGGGTAATTTTCAGCCATTATTTCCTCAGATATTCTTTCTTCCCCTTTTTGTTTTGTCTTCTTCTTCTGGGACACCCATGATGCATATATTTGTGTGCTTTCATGCTGTCACTCAAATCCCTGAGACACTTCTCAATTTTTCCTATTCTTTTCTCTATCTGGTCTTCTGACTATGATTTTGATTATCCTGCCTTCTAGTTCTCTGATTCTTTCTTCTGCCTGTTCAGATCTGTTGTTCTATGCTGCTCGTGTATTTTTAATCTCTCCCATTTTGACTTTCATCCCCATAATTTCTGTTGTTTCTTTTTATACTTTCAAATCTTTATGTTCACACATTGTCTTCTTAATATCTTTTAGCTTTATATCTATATTTTCCTTCATCTCCTTGAAGTGACTTAGGAGATTTGTTTGTACCTCTTTGATTAGTTGTTCCAAATTCTATGTGTCCTATGAAGATTTAATTTGTTCCCTTGACTGAGCTGTATCTTCCTGTTTCTTAGCATGGCTTGAAATTTTTTGTACCAGAAAATCCTATTGTTTTAAGTAGTCTTATTCTTGATTTGGTGGTTGCCCTGTTACTGCAGTCCTCTTACTGTTTTTTGTAGCTTTTAGTAAGATATTTCTGCCACTTATTGCTGGTTAATCAAAGCTAA
The DNA here is from genome assembly GCA_004027955.1 of Chaetophractus vellerosus. NCBI lineage: Eukaryota > Metazoa > Chordata > Mammalia > Cingulata > Chlamyphoridae > Chaetophractus > Chaetophractus vellerosus. The sequence continues at coordinate 3,772 of PVKH010036082.1, forward strand.
TATGGGGTGATGCAGCCCTAAAGTAGCTCACTCCACTATCTTGATTAAAACAGGGCCATTACCTTCAGTTTTTGACGAGGTAAACTTTTTGCCTTTCCTATAAGGGTACTAAGCAAGTTCCATTCTAGAACAGGGCTAAATCATTTCTGTTTACTTTATGTCTAAATGCCATTGTGTTTTTGTTCAAAATATTAACAATGTCTGAATTCCAGAATGTCAGTTTTAAAGGACTAACATTTTGCTACTAGTGTCAGCCATTTATTCTCCTATTAATTGGAGTTTTTAAAGAGATACACCTCACTGCCTCAATACAAGTTTTAGAAATTCCTAGAGGAAAGGTGGGTGCTTGTCCTAATGATGGGAAACAACTTTGAGATTGAATTAACTTGAATGGATTAAAAATTGAATTGAATTCATTTTAGAAAGTGAAACCCACCACCCAGTGTTCACTTCTGTTAACATATTGGTGTATATTACCCAAGCCCTTTCAGTGTATAAAATTCTTCTAACTCCCTGTTTTCTAATAACAAGATAAAATCAACATCTTATAATGTTACTGAATATAAATCCACAATTTTGACAGGTGGCTAGAATTCCATTGTATGAACCTCCCAAAATTCATATAACCAATCTTTACAGATGCTTAAATTGTTTAATTTTTAAAAATTACAAACACACTGAGTCTGCTACAAATTATATTACAATATTTAATTATAAATTTATATAAATATTTATATAATTATAAATTTATAATTAAATATTATAATATATAATCGTTTCTCTAAGACTTATTTTCCTAATCTTGTGTATTATAAGCATTTAATGAGTTAGTGATTCTGAATCACTAAGCTCTATTATGTAGTTACCCAAGACCCACTTTTATACAAGTTGCAATGGTAGATGCAGTGTAGCAAATTGAAAGCCTAGGACTTTAGAGCATGTATTAGTTTTCTATGACTGCTGTAAGATATTACCACAAACTTAGTGGCTTCCAACAACACAAATTTATTATCTTAGAGTTCAGGAGGTCAGAGGTCTAAAATGGCCAGCTGGGCTGAATATCTTCAGGAGTCTCTGTTTTCTTCCCTTTTCCAGGTTCTATAAGTTATCCACATTCCTGGGATCATGGCCCCACATCCCTCTGACCTTTGCTTCCATCCTCACATATCCTTCTCTTTCTCAGACACTCCTACCTTTCTCTTATAAAGATCCTTGTGATTACGTTGGGTCTACCTAGATAATCCAGGTAATTTTCCTATTTTAATGCCAGTTGTTTACCAACCTTAATTCTATTTGCATGCCTAATTCTACTTCATCATGTAACATAACATACAGTGTAAGGATTAAGATGTGGACATCCTTGGGGGGAGTACATTATTCTACCTACTATAGAGCAAATTTGAATCTCTGCTCCTCCACTTAAGAATTTGAATTTGGATAAATGACTTAATCCCTATGCATCGTCTAATATATCAAATGAGGAAAATAATATTCTCTATTAGGGCAATGATGAGGATTAATAGAATAAATTATACAAAATGTCTACAGCTTAATGCCCATCACTTAAAACACTTAGAACAGTAACTGACATATAGTAAATGTTTAATAGACGTTAGTTATTGTATTAGTCAGCCAAAGGGGTGCCTTCGCAATATATACCAATAATTGGTTGGTCTTTATAAAGGGTATTTATTTGGGGTAGAAGCTTACAGTTAGCAGGCCACAAAGCATAAGTTTCTTTCCTCACCAAAGTCCACATGTTGGAGCAAGACAGCTGCCGACGTTTGCCAGGGCTCAGGCCTTTGGGTTCCTCTCCTGCCGGGGCTGCGTTTCTTTCCAGGCTTAGCGCTTCCTCCACAAGGTCAGCTGTAGACTATCAGGTGAACGGCCCTCACCAACATCAGAACTGCTTCTCAAAAATCTGCTTCTCAAATCTTCTGCCTTGCCTTTTATACTTGAGACCACACCCACCGAGGTCAATGCTCTAATCATAACCCAATCATGCCCAGATGAACAGATCAGTTTACAAGCATGATTCAATTTATATTTTTGGAATTCATAATTAGATAAAACTGTCAAACCATTACAGTTATAATATATTATTGAGGCAAAATGAGTTGCAGTGCCATTGTGCTCGCTTGTCTTCTTGGAACATACTTGAGACTGAAAGATGAGGGAAACCAGTATTTCAATTAATTTAGCATTTGCTTGATCAAATTCTGCTTTCCCTTTTCAGTTCTTAATTATATGTGTAGGAAAGCACTGAATTTATATGTATATTTCAGAAATACACTGAACAGACCCAAATCTAGTTCAAGGCTTCAGATAACTTTAATTTAAATTAGATTAAACATTGGCTTTCCCTCCAAAAGAACCTGGGAATAAAGCAACGAAATTCAACAGTATGAGATTACCCAGTTGTACATTATTTGTTTTGTATGTACTATGTAAATAGATCTTAGTTCATAGTAGCTGAAGCTGGAACTTCCAAGTATGTTTTAGTTTCCTAGCTGCTAAAATAAATAACATACAATGGGTTGGTTTAAAAACAGGAATTTATTGGATCATGGTTTCAGAAGCTAGAAGGCTCGCTTCCTCCCTGAGTTGGTATCTTTTCATTGGCTGGCTTTCTTTGGGATTAAGTGGCTTTTCTATCACATGGCAATGCACATGGCAGTATCATCTCTTTTCTCTTCTAGGTTCCATTGACCTCCAACGTCTAGCTTCTCGCATGTTTTCTCTTTCCCTGTCCAATTTCCTTTACTTATAGTGACTTCAGCCATATTGGATTAAGGCCCACCCTCATTCATTTGGATACACCTTAACTAATAACATCTTCGAAGGTCCTATTTACAAATGGCTTCACACCCACAGGGATTGGGCACCGAACATGCCTTTTGTGTGGGGCGTGATTCAATCTCAAACAAAGTGCTACTTTTTACAAACTTCTTTTGTGTGTGGTAACATATATACAACATAAAATTTCCCATTTAACCACTTTAAAGTGTATGATTCAGTGGTGTTAATTATATTCATAATGTGTTACCACCACCATCTTCCGTTACCAAACTTTTCCATCACCTCAAACTAAAATTCTGTACCAATTAAGAATTTGCTGCCTATTCCTCATCCCCCTCCCTGCCCCTAGTAAACTGTACTCTAGTTTCTGACTCTATGAATTTGCATATTCTAATTACTTTATATAAGTGAGATCATACAATATGTGTCTTATGGTGTCAGGTTTATTTCATTCAACATGGTGTCTTCAAGTCTCATTCTTGTTCTAGCATTTATCAAAACTTCATTCCTTTTCACAGATGAATAATATTCCATCATATGTATATACTACATTTTGCTTATTCATTCATCCATGGGGGACAATTGGGTTGCTTCCACCTTTTGGAAATTGTGAATAATGCTGCTATGAACATCAGTGTGCAAATATCTGTTTGAATCTCTGCTCTTGATTCTTTTGGGTATCTACCTAGAAGTGAGATTGCCAGGACATATGGTAATTCTTTTTGACTTTCTGAGGAACTGCCAAACTGTTTTCCACAGCAGTTGCACCATTTTGCATTCCCACCAACAATATACATAGTTTTATATGTTCCTATTTCTTTGCATCCTCACCAGCACTTTTTTTTTGGTTTTTAAAATAATAGCCATTCTGTTGGGAATGAGGTGTTATCTCATTGTGGTTTTGATTTGCATTTCCCATTAGGCTAATGAAGTTGAATATCTTTTCGTGTGATTATTGGTAACTTGCATTTCCTCTTTGGTGCAGTATCTTTTTTCCAATTTTTAATTGATTTGTTTATCCTTTTGTTATTGAGTTATAGGATTTCTTTATAGGTTCTAGATATTAAACCCTTATTCGATATATGGTTTCCAAATATTTTCTCCAATTCTGTAGGTTGTCTTTTCATTTTCTTGATAATATTCTTTGATGCATGAAAGTTTTAAATTTTGATGAACTTCCATTTATCTATTTTTTCTTTTGTTGCTCATGTTTTTGGTGTAAAGTCTAAGAATCCATTGCCTAGTAAATTTCCTGAAGATGTTCTACTATGTTTTCTGGTAGGAGTTTTATAGTTTTAATTTTTATATTTAGGCCTTTGAGCCATTGTTAGGGAATCAGCCACTGAGTAACCTGCCTCCCTTCCTTGGGCGTGCCCAAACAGAACCCTGGACCTGGAACATTCTCTTATCTGGAGAGTGGGCATCAAGCCTGTAGCTAGACCTAGATTCGTATTCCATACTGGGGTAATCTTTCCCTACAGTTAACTTGTAGGTATCACTTAAGCATGTATGTCATGTGGCTCCTGGCCAACACCACTAGTACTCCCCCACTGCAACACAAGGGGTGTATGGAGATTATGGCCCTGCATCAGTTGTCGAGATGGATCTTCAGGCCATAGCAGACTGATTCCCACTACTGAAAGTGGCCTTCATTTGTCTTTTTTCTACATGAGTAAAGCATTGTTCCATTCAGTGATTGTGTGTGCTATGTCTCCCTTGGCAACTGTGATACTGTGGTAAAATGGAGTGGGCAGAAGTGTTTGGATTCTTACTCTTGGCAGCTGGCATATTTTTGCCCATCTCCATATGCTGGGCCTTCTCTCCTGGTGGTAGCCCAGAATCTTGGCTGACATCCACTTTGAGTTAATTTTTATATATAGTGTAAGATAGGGGTCCACTTTCGATCTTTTCCATGTGGATGTCCAGTTTTCCCAGCACCACTTGTTGAAGAGACTAGTCTTTCCCCAGTGAGTGGACTTGGCATCCTTGTCAAAAATTGATTGACCGTAGAAGTAAGGGTTTATTTCTGAACTTTCAGTTCTATTCCATTGGTTTATACGTCTGCCCTTGTGCCAGTACCATACTGCTTGTTTGTTTGTTTTTTCAGGAGGTACTGGGAATTGAACCCAGGACCTCAAGCATGGGAAGCAAGTGCTCAAACCACTGAGCTACAACTGCTCCCCAGTACCATACTGTTCTGATTACTGTAGCTTTGAAATAAGTTTTTAAGATCAGGAAGTGTGAGTCCTCCATATTTGTTCTTTTTCAAGATACCAACTTTGTTCTTTTCAGGATGGTTTTGGATTTTGGGGCCCCTTAACCTTCCATATTAACTTGGTAATTGGCTTTTCCATTTCTGCAAAGAAGACTATTGGAATTTTGATTGGGATTGTGTTGACTCTGCTTTGTGTAGAATTGACATGTTAATAGTATTTGGTCTTTCAATCCATAAACACAGAATGTCCTTCCATTTACTTAATTCTTCTTGGATTTCTTTTAGCAATGTTTTAGAGTTTTCCTTGTACAAGTCCTTTATATCCTTGGTTAGGTTTATTTCTAGGTACATGATTCTTTTAGTTGCTATCATGAATGGAATTTTTCCTTGATTGATATCTTCTTCAGATTGTTCATTGAAAAATATGGAAGGTGTACTTGCTGCCTGGGAGCTTGCCCACGTGCGGGCCCTGGCAGCCTGCATGACTTCTATATTTTTCTTTATTTTACCGGGAGGTCTGTGGATCTAACCCAGGTCCCTCCATATGGGAGACGGACACCCAACCATTTGAGCCACATCCACTCCAAGACCTACTCTTTTACACTAATTTTTTTTTTCAGTTTGAGAGAAATAGAACAAAGGGTGGTCTCTTCTCAAACTGAATTCCCTGTTCCTGCTTATCTAACCCTCCCACATTCTTGTTCTAGTCTCAATCACAAGTTAAGCCCCACATTCCCGCATGTAACTGTCTTCCCAATATCCACGTCAATAAAAGGAGATGAACCTGGATACTGGAGATGTGCCCTCATACTCTCCCTAAAAATGCAATAAAACCTTATGTCATTCTGTGATTGGGTTAATTTTCACGCTTAAGATTGTAAGCCTATAGTCTCCAGCCAATGGGGAATGGGTGAAGTAAGGGAGGGAGAGAAATGGGATATTGCAGCAGGGTGCCTATATAATCTTTGTTCTGCACTTACCCTGTGTGATGGTTAGGCTAATGTGTCAACTTGGCTAGGCAATTGTGTCCAGGTATTAGGTCCAGCAAGCACTGGGCTAATTGTAATATAAGAGCATTTATGGACTTAGATCACAGTGAATTTACTGCATGCATGGCTGATTACATCTGCATCAATCAGGGAAATTGGATCAAGAATGGATGTCGCTTTTATCCAATCAGTTGGCTGTCTTAAAAGGGAAGTTATTTCAACATTCAGAGAGAATTTCCCAGCTCGTCATTTGACAGCCAACTTCTCCCAGAAACTCATCAAGGACCCTTCATCAGTCTTTCATTGGAGCCCCTGGCTTGCAGCCTGCCTGCAGAACCTGGACTTGTATATCCCTACGGTCACGTGAGAGGCTCTTATAAAATCTTATATTATTGACAGATATCTCCTGTTGATTCTGTTTCCTGAGAGAACCCTGACTAAAACATCCTGCTTCCATTAGCCTGGGTGTGTGCCCTTTCTCATGAGAAAGAAATAAATTACTGCTGCCTCTAGTCCAACTCTCTGTCTTCAGAACTTTTATTTTGAGTAAGTGGTCGCCATCCCACTCAATTGGGGGCTCGTCTGGGATCAAGGGGACTAGGAGAGACCCGCAAAATCCTTCTCCAACTGGCAGGACATCCTGCCAAAGTTTTACGGTGGACTTTGGCATAGGAAAATCAGAAGTCTTTCCCTGTCGCCAGACCCGAAGGAAGCAGAGATTGAAATAGACATGCAGAGAAAGGTCCAGACCATAGAATCAGAAAAGACTGAGATAAGAGAAGCCACGTAAGTCTGTGCACAGACCCAGGTAAGAGATTTTGTCTCTGGGGCCTGGGTGACTTGAAGAGGGGGGACTTAGTTCTGAAGACTCCTATTGAGTCAGCGAGATTGAGTATAATACAAGACATATCGGACAAGATACGTTGAGCCAGTACAGGCAAGATACTTTGAGTCAGTGAGATTGAATATAATACAAGACATTTTGGACAAGATGCAGGGCAGGAAGTAAGGACTGGGGGCTGGTAACTCCTCAGAAATCTCAGGGAAAATGGGAAAGACACATTCTAAAAGCAGCCGGCAAGAAACTTTACCAGAGGTATCCAAGAACAGTCCATTAAAGACAAGGTTAGAAAATTGGGATGATCTTCCAAAATATAGAGGAAAAAGTAAACACACACACACACACACACACACACAAATCCATGATAAAATATTATTATTTAATCTGGGCTGGAATTCCGTTTAAGGGTGGAGCTGTTCACTGGCCAAAGCTTGGCTCCACAGAAAACTGGGTTTGTCAAACCCTAAATTTGTAAACAATGCCCTCTTAGAAAAGTTCCCCTAGGGCGAGGGGAAATTGGGTTTGTGAATGCTCCCTTGAGTAATACTGAAATAAGAAGTTTTATACTGACTCTCAGTATGCCTAGGAGCACATGTATTTGCAAAGATTTGGGAAGAAAGGAGAATGATAACCAGTCAGGGAAAAGAATTTGTACATTCAGACCTACTAACCCTTGTGTTGAGAAATTTACTCTTACCAGACTCTATCACCATCAAACATGTAAATAGATATCAAAAAGGGAATACTTTTGAGGTTAGAGGGAATAGACTGGCTGATGAGCAGGCAAAAAGGGCTGGAATAGAAAAATGGCTTGAAACCCCAATGATGGTGTGATGGCTAGGCTAATGTGTCAACTAGGCCAGGTAATTGTGCCCAGCTGTTGGGTCCAGCAAGCCTGGGGCTAATTGCATCTGCATCAATCAGCAAGATTGGATGAAGAATGGATGACGCTGTTATCCATTCAGTTGACTGCTTATAAAAGGGAACTGATTTCAACATTCGGAGAGAATTTCCCAGCTCGTCCTTTG
>PVKH010036083.1:0-11638 GCA_004027955.1 Chaetophractus vellerosus
GACAACTTAGCTTCTTGGCTTCTCTCCTCAGATAACTCCACCTTCTACAGAACTGAAAATGATAAATAGCTTGACATATACTGAATTCCTCAAGCCATCACTTCTCAACGAATTGGGAAAATAGGTATCAGATTATGAGACTACCTCCCATCTGGCCTTACAAGACAAGGCTAGAGGGAGTTGGCATCAGTTGTTTGCAGAGGAAGAGGTAGATGGGTATTCTCAGTTTGCTTTTAGTTGCTAACCCAGTAAAGAGCACCATGGGTAGAATGTGGAGAAAGGTTCGCTCTCCAGGAGGCACAAAGAGCTGTTCTCAAGGAGTAAGACTTGCAGAAGCAAAGTCCAATAAGAAACCAGAGAGATTAGAAAAGTGGCACAAAGATTTTTTTAAAATTCCGGTGTGGAACAGCTCAGATTAATTTGATGAGACACAGTCTGCATTGACCACAGCAATGTTTAGTGGGCCACCTAAATGAGTGTAAGATGAATCCCCAGGGACTCTTTAAGACAACATTTAAGACCTGCCTCTAATATGAATGATAATTCCCCAGTCTCAATGTTGCCAAGAACTTCAACTTTCCCCTAAGTCATAGAAGCGGAGCTGCTAGCAAGAACCAATGGATACACCTAAATTCTATATTCTTTTATTTTTCTGAAGGTCATTATTGGATGATTTGTGCATAGTGTAGCACCAAACATTAGCCTACAGGAGAATTTGATGTCCCTTGAGAGTATTTATTGGTCCACACTATTCAACAAGCATTGTGCTAGGTGCTTCTGAGGATACAAGGATGAACAAGACAAACCCAAACACAAGAAGCAAGGTTCTAACTACCAGGTCAATTCTTAGCTAATTCCAGTTACTTCTATGTGCCCTAAGGAATGAATTATTTGTTGTTGTTTTGTTTTGTTAGAATTTTCTCTCGAGGGTTAACATCAGGTAAAACAGAAATAAGCCATGTGTCTGATAACCTCTCCTCTATTCTTTCAGTCTCCCCTCCCTCCCTACACACACACATTGTTACTGCAATATAATCAATCTCCAAGCACTCATGCTACCTAGGAATTAGCCTAACCTAACCCATGCTTCTCTCCCCACAATATCTCATGCCCAAACCTATGAGGAATCAAGGCTCAGATTAGGTGAATTACATTCATAATTCAGATTAAAGTTTGATGATTTAATAAAGCAGCTCTCTGCCTTTTCTATATTGTAACATACATGATGATAGTCTCCTAGAGTAAACACTCACATGAGCTCTGGGAGTAACTCCACATCTTTCCCTTCTTCTTTAAGAATGCTAGTGAAAATGCAAGTGAGAGGAAGTGGCATTGTTATAGGGACTCTTGAATCTCCTTATGTGAGAAGTGGTATGTTTCCCCCTCCAGATCAACTCTCTACTCTGTATCTTGCCTTGAGCCTCAGGAAGCTGGCCTCTGTGAGTGTACCAACAATCTCCTTTGTCCTCTGGTTTCCAGTTGGATTCAGAAGATTAGGAGGCAGGGACTGTCAGGAAATTGGAGGGTGGAAGGAAAGTGCATTTGGAGTATTTATTCCCTGGGTTCCCTTCTGTTTTGGTTTGAAGGAGTGTGTACCCCAGAAAAGTATGTTCTTAAAGTTAATCCATTTCTGTGGATGTGGACCCATTATAAGTAGGATATTTCAGTGAGTAGGATCTTAAGTTAAGACCCACCTTATTCTGGGTGGGTATTAATCCTCTGACTGGAATCCTTTATAAGAGAATGAAATTCAGAAAAACAGAAAGCCAAAGAAGGAGGAAGCTGAAAGCAACAAAACCTGGAAGAAAAGGGAAAGACAGGCAGATACCACCATGTGCCTTGCCATGTGACAGAGGAGTCCAGGATTGCCAGCATCCAGTCTTCAGGAAGAAAGCATAATCTTGATGATACCTTGATTTGAACATTTTCATGGCTTCAAAACTATAAAACTGTAAGCTAATAAATTCTCACAGTCAAAGCCAAGGCATGGGAGAGCATGTAGCTCAGTGGTTGAGTGTCTGCTACCCATGTACAAGGTCCTGGGTTCAATCCCTAATACCTCCCAAGGAAATAAAAAAGTGACATAATGAAGTGAAGGCATTTTACAGTACCTGCTCTGAGCAGCTAAACAACTCTAAATTAAACTAAAACACCTCCCTACCAAGTTGCTATGGGGTTGTTTATGTTTACTTACCAAAAGATACAGCTCTTGTCAGTCAGTTCTCTCCATAGAATTCCCTTCCTTGGGTTCAGGCAACTGCTCCCTTCCCTCACACTTTGGCTTTAGGGTAATAATAGCTCATCTACTGCTGATAGACCCAGGGTACTACATGATCTACTGCTGGTGCCCCTAAACTATGCCTACGCCTTTGTAAATAGTCCCTTTCTTAAACTCTACTCAACTATCTAGTTTAAACATTCCATCTATTTCCCATCAAGTGACTGAAATAATGATAGGAGTGCCCCAGGAAAGAAACCCTCAAAACAGGATTCTGGGATTATGTTGATCTCATATTTGAGGAATGCAAGGATAACCTCCTCAGGAGGGATAAATGAGACACTGGTAACTTGTGGGGTGTGCTAGCAATCTAAGTACTAAGATTATCACTGCTGATGCCATGGCAAAGCTATGTGGAGAATAGTGATAAAATAGTGAGGCATGAACTGGCTACTTCAGATAGCCTTAGAGAGTGAGCACAGGAGAAAGAATAAGGCCTGGTATTCCAAACTCAGAATATGAGTGGGAAATCATAAAGCCTCAATGGCAGTTCTGAAGGAGTCCCTCATCTCCTGATGGAAAATACAAATAGAGCTAGTGACCAAGCCCATGGCCTGTTTGAAATGTTTGCAGTTTTATATTACCAATTAAATGATCATCCTGGTTCTTGTGCTAAGCTAAGGGCACTGGTGGGAAGGTCGATATGAGAAAGATATTTGAGTAGCCACACGCAAAGTTGAAAATATGAACCACAAATCCCCTAAACTTCCCTTTCCTTGAGAAGCAGCTCCATTCCCTCTCCAACCCACTATCTGGGGAATTGGTCTTCCTTTCATAAAAGCCTTTCAATGGCCCACCTTTTCTAGGTCTCTCAAAGTGATGCCGATTCTCCTCAGGAACCATCCTAACCACCTCTCATTGCCCATAAGAACGGGAAGATCTAAAATGGCTCATATGTAGAAGAATAAGACCTGCTCTGGAAGGAGATGGTCTTTTCACTGAAGGAGTTGCAGGACCTTCAACTTTTATCAGATGCAATCAGAAAAGCATGTAAGATAAATGAGAATTTATGTTCTGACATGGGTGCCTTCACATAGAAGATAGGAGTCGATATCTTGGTTCAAGGATCAGGGAGTAGTGCTAATAGTCTGCAGGGTTGGCTAATTGAAACCTGAACTTGATTAGCCTATTGGCAAGTAGCTTGAAATGCCAAAATTTTCCTGGAATATAGTAGGAGGAGGCCAAAGTCTCAAGGAGATGGAAATGTTGGAATGGATCTATTCTGTGCACCTTACTCAAATACCCTCTAACCACACTCACCAGGAAGATTCAGATGACATGCCTTTTATCAAGGTATTAAAAAAAATACATTTGTGAGATGGAAACAGGATCCTTAAACAGCTCTATGACAGCTGTTCTCTGTAGAATGGAGATAATGTTGGGTTTTCATATAAGTAGCATTAAAAAGAGGGGGTTGATAGAAAATTATGCCAGTAGAATTTACTGATCTCTTGGGTGCCCAAGCACCCAGAAGCAGCTGATAATGTGGAAGGTCTGCTGAAGCGTTAAAGACTACCTAGGAGCAACAGTCCACAAAGCTGGGTGCTTCCCACCGGACTCAGTCTATGCTTTAAACCAGGGACCAACATATTATGTCTTCTCCCCCATAGCCAGAATGCATGAGTTCATGAGTAGAGCAGTGGAGCTGGGAGGGCCCCCCCTCCCACTATAATACCAAATCACCAACTGGAGTAATTTTTGCTTTCTGCCCACAACTTTGAATTTAGAGCACTAGGTGACCAAGGGAGTAACACTTCCACCAGGGAACAAAATCATTGATATGATGAATTGAAATCTGAGATAGCCCCCTGGACAATTTGGGACCTTAATGCTGTTGAACCAACAGGGAGAGAAAAGATCACTGAACAGACCAGGGTAATTGACCCTAATTACAAAAAGGAAATCAGGTTGCTACTATACAATTGGAGCAAGGAAGACTAGGCTTGGAACCTACAGGTCTCACTGGGGTGCTTCTTAGTTACTTTTCCAGTAGTTCCCAGAAATAGCAAAATGCAACAACTCAATAAAGACAGGACTTTCAATAATTAAAATATATAGGAATGAATGCTTAGGTCATACCACCAGGTAAAAAAACTTGTCTATCTTTAGTGCTAGCAAGGATTAAGGAGAATATGGAAAGGATGGTGGAAGAAGTCAACCATGATTATCAATATGTGTCTTTTAACCATCTACAGAGACAGAATTATAGAGACTATATTTTGTAAATTAATTTTTCATTAACCTCCCCCACTTCTAATGCTACCTAATATGAAAACCCCTGGTTGTAGTAAATGTAAATTTTAGCTGATGCAAGTTTTTGTGTCTTCTGTGTTGGAGACATGAATTTTTCACCTAGACATGAACAAGAGTGGATGCTAAATTGAAAAATGGGTAACTTCTTTTTGCAGTTCTGGATTCAGTCTCCACTTATTTCCACCCTGCCTATGCCACAAGAGGCTGACCTTTATGGACTACTTTCTGGCTTCTAGTTGGTTATGACCAATGGGACTCATTGGCAGAAAACTGGAGAGAGAGAGAGAGAGAGAGAGAGAGGAGAGTGATTGGTGAATCTCATTTCCTTGGCTTTCCCTCTTCCAGGTCACCATGGATTTGCCATGTCCCTATATCAAAAGCCATAACTCATATCAGTAAAACCCTCCATACAGCTATGCTCTCTGCATCCTGCCCATTCTTTCCTCTTGTCCTTGATGGTATGCAGTAATAGCTCCCTGCTATTGCTAGCCTCAAGGTCCTAAGGTTTCCTAAACCTTGCCCACATCGTCTATAAATAATCCCTTTTATTAAATTTTCCTCTATTTCCCAGTTTGAATGAGCCTTCTTTTTCCTGCAAAGACCTGACCAATACATCTTTCTAATGTATGTTTTTATACCATTAATTTGTAAACCTCACTACTTCCTAACAAATTTCTGTTCCATACCTCATAAGTGATAGAGACACTTGATGGTTGAGAACCATCTTAATGATCTTAATGTGTTAATGGACTTCCTTACTGTGTCAGGCACTGGACCAGATCCTAAGAATATCGTCTCTTGCTTTAACAGTGTTTGGGCAGAACAGACCCAGGGACCCCTCCTTCTTCAGCCTCAGACCACCCTCCAACTTCCTCTCCAGGTACAATCTCTGAGACCATCTTCTCAGCCATCCCCTGCTTCTGGGACAAGCTAACACTGTTAGCATTTCATTGTGACCAACTGTGAGCTCCCAGATCCATAAGAATTATTCCCTCTAGATGGAGGCCTCTGTCAACCACCTAGTCAACCTGAATCAGCAGGCCTCCTACACCTACCTTTCTCTGGGCTTCTATTTCAACCACAACAGTGTGGCCCTGGAAGGTATAGATCATTTCTTCTGCAAGTTGCTGAAGAAGAAATGTGAGCACACCCAGAATCTCTTGAAGATGCAAAGCCAGCATGGAGGCTGCACTCTCTTCCAGGTGTACAAAAGTGATTCCAAGATGAGTAGAGTAAAATCCATGGCCCTGGATAAGAACCTGAACGAGGCCATTTTGGATCTACATTTCCTGGGTTCTGCCAACATGAACCCTCATCTCTATGACTTTCTGGGAGAGCTATTTCCTAGGCAAGAAGTGAAACGCATCAAGAAGATGGGCAACCACCTGACCTACCACTGGCTGACCCACGGGCTGTGCTCTTTGAAAGGCTTACCTTTCCGCACAACTAGGAGCCTCTGAACCCAGGGGCCTTGGGGAGAGGGGCCTTCTGCATTCCCCTGGCATCGAGACTTCTGCCTGAGTTCCTCCCTCCTGCCATGAGGCATCTTTTCATCCAACTACCTGCAGCCCTCAAACAAGTTGTGAACCAGGTGTAAATAATAAGCTTTTCTGTGGCAAAAAAAGAACTAAAAAATCACTTCTTCCCAAGAGAAGCTTATACCAATATTAGTTATACGTTATAATAGAAATGGGTACAGAGTTCCACAGAGCAGAATGAAAAGAGCAATCCCTGACTGGCAGAGCCTAGAAGGGCAGTGCAGAGCAGGTGAAAACTGAACCAAGTTTTAGAGAATGAGCAGAAGCCCAGGGAACGAGCAGGAAATATGAGAACAGTGGACCACTACCAGAACAAAGGAAGATGGAAGAAGAGGGGCTATCTTGGGAGCAGAAGGCCCTTCACAGAAGACCCACAACATTTCATTCAGATCTTGGTGAACACTATTTTCGAGCCCATGAATGTCTATCAGGTTTTTCTGCCAACCAAAACAAAATGAAGAATACATGTGCTAGCTTAGAAACCCCAATGCAACATCTTTCCCCCAAATAGTGGGCATGAAAAGGGACTAACCTCAAACGCACCTTTTAAGTTTCAATATTCAGCTTCTTGTATCTTTTGAGCTTTTGCAGCAGACATTCATTCTTATGGCTTTTCAAATGAACCCAAAATATTAGACATGTGTCAAGGCCATCTTAAGTGCTCTAAATGGTTTTGCCCTGCAGAGAATGATCTGTCACCAGGCTGGGAAAGTGGCCCAGGAACAGAAAGATCAGCAAGGCAATCATTCTCTGTGCAGCCTCACAAAGCCACCTCGGTGGCCACAGAAAGATAGAGAAATAATGTGCAAAGCATGTGTGATAATTCTCCAGTTGTCACAAGGCTCACAGGTGGACAGTAAGAGCAAAGACCAGGAGATGTATGGACTGTATCTGATGGGCAGGGCTGTAGGTGCTGATAATGTGCAGCTGTGTCAGGTGGAGACACAGGGATTGATGGAGAGCCATTTGTTCAGGGGCCCATTTATCCCCTGCCAGCACATTACCGTATTTAAATAGTTTTAATCTGGCCTCATCACTCTGATAAAAACTGCTGACAAGGATAGAAAGGACTACTTTACAGAATGAAGCATGGCTAATAGTGTGAATATAAATGGGTTCACAATGGCGGGGCAGACCAGGAGTATATGTAACCGGAGAGTCTAACCACATTTCCTTCCCAGGTGGGAATTTATGGAGTCAGACCTGCGTCACATCGACAGAGTTAATGTTTCCCAGGCATTTCTATGATCAGACCACAGTCTCACATTACACACTTTGAAAATGTTACATAATTTACAAATATTGAACATTTTAACTTGTTAATTATGCCTCCATGTGTATAGTAGTTCATCGGTTTTGAGATGCTTTCTCATACATTATTTCACTTTTTCTTCTTATACACCCAAAAGAAGAAGCAAGTGCAGCTAGCTCCATTTGAATGATCAGGAAACAGAGGCTCAAAAAGCATAGCAACTTTCCCAAATTCAAATATCACTTCCTCCTTCCCCTTCTTCCCTTCTATTTCTTCTTCATCTTCATGATAAAAATTTTCATCTTCATTATCATTCACATCTGCCTTTAATTAAACGCCTCTTATGTGCCATGTGTTGTACTAGATACCTTATAGAAAATGCTATTACTTTTTTCAATAAACCAGGAGATGCATATCATTGTCCCCTTTATACAAACAGTGGAATTGAGACTATAAAAGATTAAGTATCTTGCTTAGCTAGTCACACACATAGCTAGTGTCCAAACCAGGATTATAATTGAGCTCTTTCTGATTTCAAAGCACAAGTGAACAGGATGCCTCACAAGACTAGAAACTGTCATTTCCACTTTTAAAAAATGTTTTATCCAAATATATCACATTCTTTCTCATACACTCTCATTTTTATAGCCACGATTATCATCAGTCTCTCCCTAATGAGATGACTTGGGGATTATCTCTATGTATCAGTCAGGGTACTCCAGAAAAACAACCAATAAGATACATAAATATCTTATTTTATAAATATTATATATATATATAAGGAGATTTTAAGGAGTTGACTCATGTGACCAAGGGGTCTGGCAATTCTGAAGTCAGTAAGGCAGGCCAGTCGATTGCAAACTCGGGCAGGAATTGATGTTGCAGGCTTGAGTTCAAAATCTGTAGGGCAGTTGGCAGGCTGGAAATTCATGCTGGACTTTATGCTGCAGTCTTAAAGTAGAATCTCTTCTTTTCCAGGAAACTTCAGTTTTTGCTCTTAAGGCCTTCTACAATTGGATGAGACTCACCCATATCATAGAGGGTAATAGTCTTTACTTAAAGTCAACTGACTGTTGATGTTAACCACATCTGCAAAATACCTTCATAGCAGCACCTTGATTGGTGTTTGATTAAATAACTGTATAATACAGTCTAGCCAAGTTGACACATAAGAAAAGCCATCACACTCTACATAAAAGATGAGACAACTAAAGAAAAGACAAAGTTGATAAGCACCCAGCAAGTCACACAGAAAGTCATGAGTAGATATCAGCAAATTCCCACAGAAAGCCCAGTGTTATTCTCACTAGTTCATACTATTTTGGCTTTGTGACCTTTCTCCAAAGTGCAGATAATCAGAGAAGGGGAAGCAGAAGGAGAAACTGGAGAAATATTGTTGGAGATATAAAAATGAATGAAACAGATATGGTACCTGCCTTCACGGATAAAAGAGCCCAATGGAGTTGACAAAAATTAAGCATTAAAACAAGAGAAAATAATTATTCTTCTAAGCAATTATTAATTTAAGATAATACAAAAATAACTTTAGAGGCAACAAGGAGACATGTAAAATGAAACCTGCAGAAAGATTGGCTTTAGCGGCTAATCATTTGAAAGAAAAGAGGGTACAATTAACACTTTTAAATAAGTGGAGTAGTTACATCTCCTCACAGTCTTACCCAAGACTTGCCAATACCATTGCTTATTATTTTTCCTCCAGGAAAAGATTGGGGAATCTATCAACAATAGCCTCATGAGCCAGAGCTGGCCCTAGAAGAACTGGAAAGTAGGCAAACATATCTTCAGTCCTCCATCCTCTCTTCCAATTCCCTTAACCCCAGTCCTGTGTGATATAATCTGTGCTTTATGACTCTCTTCCCCCTTTTTATATCCAAACTTGCTCTCAGCAAAGGATTATCACATGATGAAAAAAATCACTAGACTATGACTCAAAAATCTAGATGATGTTCATAGATCATCAGTTACCAATTGGGTCAAGTTACTTTAAATTTCTCTGATCGTTAGACTTTTGGGATTTTTAAAAAAAACATAATAATATCTTCCATCTCTTCATCGCAAGTTTATGGTGAAAATCATATAAAATAATAATAGGAAAGTACATTGATAAAATATAAAATGCTGAGGCAGCTGCATGAGAGCTCTCATAACAATATCTCGCACACCATGGACACTCTACACACAGTAAAATGTCTTTATTAAATGGCCACCAAGGTCCTTCAAGTCTCTCAGATCTTAGGGTTCTATGAGTCTTGGCACTTCCCTCCCATGGCAACTGTTATGTGATAGGGATGAACCTTTGGTTGGGCTCAACACTCCTTGATGGTAGCAAGGGAGAGGAAAAGTAATTAAGGGAATAAGCCACCACAGTTTCTGGTAACTAAAGCCAACTCATAAAAGCCACCGTGCCAGGGGAATGGATTCTACTATCTTCCAGTCCTGGAAGTCTTTCTAAGGAGGAGTAGCCACCAAGTAGAACTGATGACATAATGTTGATTTGTCAACATTTAAATTATTCACACTGACTATAATAACAGAAGGAATAAATCTGCATGCCCCAAAAACTTTCCAAGCTTGCAAGAATTGTGCCATAACTTTCATTTTCAATTCGAGTCTTAGCTGAGATCTCATCAATTTTCTACCATACATAGCCCTCCCAGGTCTCCTCTGACCTTCCTCTAAAATGGAACAATGAGAAGTTTATCCGAATTTTGCTGCTTCTCCTGAGTGTCAATGCAGGACCCTTGAAATGGGCATTTAACCCTCAAGGCCTTAGGAAGGTCTTTTTGCCATTGCTCATCACAAATTATTAACATGCAGAGGGGCCCAATGGTTGGAGTAACCAGGAGAGGGGTATGTTCAGTCTCAAAGGAAGGTTTTACTCCATTTGGTCACATCCTTTTAGAATGTAAACTCTCATACCATCTCCTCGTCTTGTCAGATATTTCCTTCTGTCTCCCCTGAATTCATGGACTTAACATTTTATCTACTAACTAAACTAAATATATATCCTTCCTCTAACAAAATAGATTGCCTTTCATTTCAGTACAATCTAATAAGAAATCAGGGTGAAAGGAAATGCAAGGATGAAACCAGATTGTAAAAGCAAGTAGCTTTTATCAGCCTGTCTTTTTATTAGTAGGCTTATTTATATGAAATAACCTATCTACAGTCAAGTGCACAAATCTTAAGTAGATATCTTGATGACTTTCCCCATATATACATCATATACATATACACCATCCTTCCCAGTTAATATCCTCCCACAGTGGTAACCACTATACCGACTTCTATCCCCATGGAATAGTTTTACCTATTCTTGAACTTCATACCAACAGAATCACATAGTGTATACTATTTTGTTTGGCTTCTCTGGTTCATCATTCTGTCTTTGAGATTCATCCATGTTGTTGTGTATATAGGAGTAGTTTATCTTTCTTACTGTAGTACTTTATTGCATTTTTTTTAAAGATTTATTATTTATTTTATTACATATCTCCCCTTCCCCCCCGTTGCGGCGATGCGCCCGCAGGCACGGCTTTCCCCGCTTGTGGGCGGCTTCTGCTTCCATCACGGCCGGCTTTTCAGTTCGCGGGTGGCTGGCTGTGCTTGATTTGCAGGCGACCTGCCCTGCCCGTGGCGGCTTTTGCCTGTCCGTGGCAGCTTTTTGCCCTGCCCACGGCGGCTCCGGCCTGCCCATGGCGGCTTGCCATTCTCAAGGCGGTCTGCCCGCTAGGAGAGGTCCCCGGGAACCGAATCCAGGGCCTCCCATGTGGTTTCCCAGCGAGCTCTTTATCCACTGAGCTATCTAGCCGGGCCCTCTCCATCATTTTTGAATGCCACTTTTGCTGGATAGAAATTCATGGCTGGAACTTTTTTTCTTTTAGTACTTTTAGTATGTCATACCACTGTCTTCTTGCCTCCATGACTTCAGATAAGAAATCAGCACTTAATCTTATTGTGCTTCCCTTGTATGTGATGGTTCTTTTTTCTCTTGCTGCGTTGAGTATTTTCTCTTTGTCTTGAGCATTGGGAATTTTTATAATTATATGTCTTGGAGTAGGCCTTTTGGGAATTAATACAGTTTGGGGTGTGCTGTGCTTCCTGGACATGTACATCCATCTCCCTCAATAGGGTTGGGAAATTTTCAGCCATTATTTCCTTCAACACTCCTGTTCCCTTTCCCTACTCTTCTCCTTCTGGGATGCCTATAATGATTATGTTTGTGTGTTTTGTGTTGTCGGTTAAATTCCTGAGTCCCTGCTGGATTTTTTCTATCTTTTTATCTATCTGTTCTAC
>PVKH010036084.1:0-11646 GCA_004027955.1 Chaetophractus vellerosus
GGGGCCGGCTCGATAGCCCAGTGGATAGGGCGTCGGCATACCACATGGGAGGCCCTGGGTTCGATTCCCGGGGACCTCTCTTAGCGGGCAGACCGCCTTGAGAATGGCAAGCCGCCATGGTCGGGCCGGAGCCGCCGTGGGCAGGGCAAGAAGCTGCCACGGACATGGCAAGAGCCGCCACGGGCAGGGCAGGTCGCCCGCGAACTGAAGCAAGCGCCGGCCGTGAACGGACGCAGAGACTGCCCACAAGCGGGGAAAGCCGCGCCTGCGCAGTGATCATTCTCGGCGCGTCGCCGCAGCGGGGGGAAGGGGAGATATGTAATAAAATAAATAAATCTTTAAAAAAAAAAAAATATTAATGCCCATTTCTCTACATAAAAAACAGTGGAAATAGGAAGAATATTTATCTCAATTTTAAGTCACAATGTCTGTCCCATCTACAAGCTGAGACTAAATTTCAGAATCAATTATTTTTTCTATGTCGGATTCAACAGTATTTGCTTTCCAAGAATGGGTAACTACACAAAAATAATATCATGGCTGTATTAGTCAGCCAAAGGGGTGCTGATGCAAAATACCAGAAATCTGTTGACTTTTATAAAGGGTATTTATTTGGGGTAGAAGCCCACAGTTACCAGGCCATAAAGCGTAGGTTTCTTCCCTCACCAAAGTCTATGGCCTCGCGGTCAGGCAAGATGGCTGCCGACATCTGCCAAGAGTTCAGGCTTCTTGGGTTCCCCTCTTGCTGGGGCTTGCCTCTCTCTCTGGGCTTAGGCTTGCTTCTCTCCACAAGGCCAGCTGTAGACTATCAGGCAAACGGCCCATCTCTTCCCCGGGCCTTCTCTCCTTTCACGACCAAGCTCCTCTGTGTGCTTAGCTCCCCAGGCTCCAGCATTAAAACTCAGCTTCAGAACTCCAACTCAAAACTCCAACTAACTCCTCTGCTCTGCCATGTAGTTTTATCTCTGAGTAGGACTCAACGTCTTCCTGGCGTGGCCCAATCAAAGCCCTAATCATAACTTAATTATGCCCAGAGGAACAGAACAGTTTATAAGCATAATCCAATATCTATTTTTGGAATTCATAACTATATCAAACTGCTACAATGGCCTTTTCAATCTTAGCTGACCCATGTAATTTACGGAACTGCTGTAGCTATGTAAACATTTACAATTAAATTTGACTGCTGATCATAGCAAGGAATGCTTTATTCATGGGACAGCAATGTATTAAGTTTTCCTAACATCTGTATAAGCTCCATTGTGTTATAGCAAAATCTTGAGGTATAATTTCCTGAATACATTTCTGAAA
This sequence comes from Chaetophractus vellerosus, assembly GCA_004027955.1. Classification (NCBI taxonomy): domain Eukaryota; kingdom Metazoa; phylum Chordata; class Mammalia; order Cingulata; family Chlamyphoridae; genus Chaetophractus; species Chaetophractus vellerosus. The sequence goes on from PVKH010036084.1 coordinate 1,312, forward strand.
AATTTCTTTTAGTTTTACAGGATATATTTAACTTTGCCAAAATTGTTCAACAGTGGAGAATCTAGCTCCCCCAAATTAAAATTGATCAAAAATGACTTACTGACTGCAATTTCACAAGAATGTCAAATCTAATAACCATTTCTGTAGAAAAAACATATTGGAACGATTAAGCATTGAAACTCTCAAAAGGAATTTCCTTTCTCTGAAAGAAAGATGTGTAACAATTTTATAATTATTTTATTCTGGTGACTTTGAGTCCCTCATTGTTACCACTAAAATTTAGATATTTTTGTTAATTAACTTGAATTGCACAAAATACACCGAATGACTTCATGTTTCCTTAAAAATTATTATCCCTTCCCTTGCCAATCCCACCACCATGCCCCGACCCATGAAAACTCCAACTTGATTTCTAGAAGGGCCTAATTTTCTAAACAGAAAAGGGTGGAGTTTTCTTCAGCAAAATTCCTAGGAAAAAATGAGTGTTTGTGTGTTTGTTGGGGGTTGGGAATGGGTGGTACAGAAGAATAAATCCCTTAGAACTCAGACCCTGAACTTTTCTTCCAAGAAATGGTAGTGGAGCTGGAAAGCGCCTTTTCTTCTTTCTCTTATGGCATAAAAAGTGCTACACATTATCCTGCTCCTCTCCCTGACCAAATGCCATCGAAATGACAGGACACAGGAATGAAGAAGGCTGTCACCAAGGAATTCCCGAAATCAGATGGGCTTCTATAGAAGAGAAGCCCACAGACCAAAACTAGGCGGAGGGTCCCAGCTGCTTTTCCTAAGAACACCCCCAGCTTGCAGGCTCTGTGGGCAGAGCAGGTGCAGAACCCAGCACTCAGTGGTCACCCAAACCCCTCTCCCACTGCCCCAAAGCAGCTGTCCAGGGTAAGTGGGGTGTCTGCCTCAGAGAAGTCCCTCGTGGAGGCCAAGAGAGGTAGAGGGGCACCCAAGGGAACACTCAACTCTATCACAGACCCCAGTGGGAGTAGATTAAGATAGCTCCACTTCTGCACCGGAGGAGGCTCTTTTTGGCCACTGTGAGGGCTCCCCTCTGCCAGATTAGTATCGGCCAGCCTGTCCACTCAGTGCTGGAGCTGGCCTTCCAGCAAGACTCTTATGCGGTTGCAATTTACCTCTCCCTACTTCAGCTTGGACAGTGTGATATACGCACCTAGGATAGGTTACTTGATTTTTTTTTTGGTGGTACTGGGGCTGGATATTGAACCCAGATCTCGTATACGGGAAGCCGGCGCTCAACCACTGAGCCACATCAGCAACCCTGAGCTCGTTTTTTCATTGGTTTGCTTGTTGTTTTGCTTTTTTATTTTATTTTTAGGAGGCACCGGGAACTGATCCCAGGACCTTCCGTGTGGGAAGCAGGTGCTCAGCCTCTTGAGCCACATCCGCTCCCAGGTTACTTGACTTTTGAAGTGAGTTCCCTAATCAAGAATACACACCCCCTGAGTGGTTAGTTAGCCTTTGAAAGGTTTATCAGGAAACCCCACTCCCGAGGCTAATGGCTCCGGCTAGTTCCATCTGTGCTATAAGGATTGTTAAGCACCACAAGAGCGGTTCTATTAATTCCTTATTGATAAAATGAGTGGTGATCAAGCTAAGTGACTTGCTTAGAAATATTGTGCAGGCCCCTTTGCCCTTGCATGAACTGGGGTATAAGAATCTGATGATCTCAGCTGCCTGTATCCTACAAAATTCTTGTTCTAGGGCTCCAAATAAGTCCTGGTCCCATCCTTAATAAAACCCCCTATCCTGCTGCTTGAATCCTGTCACATCGGCCTCCTGTGATGATGCTGTCCTGCCAGGCAGCCACCACTGAGCTTACAAGAACAGGCTGTATAACTGTCCTCACACAGGCTTGCTCAAAGCTCTGTTTGTGTGGCCCAATTCACGCAGGGACTTGGTTTCATTTACTGGAGGCTACTGATGTGTGCCCAAGAGATCATGACTATCTCAAATGGCCAGGTTAGTTTAGATCACTTTAAGACCTATTTTATTTATTTATTTCTCCCCTCCCCCCTTGTTGTTTGTGCTTGCTGTCTGTGCTCTGTGTCTGTTCGTTGTGCACTCTTCTTCTTTTTAGGAGGCACTGGGACATCAAACCTGGGACCTCCCTTGTGGGAGGGAGGCACCCAATGGCTTGAGCCACCTCTGCTCCTGCTTGTTGTGTTTCTCATTGTGTTTCTTCATTGTATCTCTTCGTTGTGTCATCCCGTTGCATCATCTTGTTGCATCAGCTCTCTGCACCAGCCCGTCATGTCAGCTCACTGTCTTGTTTGTTTTCTTTAGGAGGCACTGGGAACTGAACCCAGGACCTCCTGTGTGGTAGGCGGGAGCTCAACTGCTCAAGCCTCATCTGCTTCCCTAGATCACTTCAAATCAAGAGAAGAGGCTTGTTTGGGAATCATATCTATACAATATCTCAAAGAAATCTATGCCTTGTATTTATATTAATTAATGTATGAAAATGACTAGATAACCAATGTTCCCAGGCAGTTGAAGAAAAAAACGGGATTCTTTTAGTATTACTGTGAGGATTAAATCAGTTAATGCACAGGGGACAGCAGAAAAAGACCCTGCCTTGATGATTCTTAGGGTTGAGACACACTACCAGTAAATAAATAGACCATACCAGGGAGCCATCCACACTCCAAATTAAGAGACAGTAATAGTTGCAAATATTCTCGCTGTCCTGATTTTGTGATAATCAGGGTATGCTAAACATTCACTATATTAGAAACCATGCATGTGGCCCCAGATCTAGTTTTTCTCCCTAGGTCTGGCTTATAGAATGCTGGTGATAAACCAAGCCTGATTTATTATATGTCCATCCTGTGTGGGAAAAGATTGTAACTCTGGGTATCTTTGGTCAACCTTAAGAGATATAGCAGGGGAACAGATGTGGCTCAGGTGGTTGGGCATCCATCTCCCATATGGAGGGACCTGGGTTTGATTCCCAGGACCTCCCGGGAAAAATTTTAAAAAAAGAATAATATAGAAGGCACACAGGCTGCCAGGCCCTGTGCGCGGGTGCGCCATCAGGCCCTGCCAGGCCACGCAGCAAGATGATGACCAACAGGAGAGTGACACAAGGGAGAGCCAAGACGAGACGTGCCGAAAAACCAAGAACTAAGGTGGCACAGGCGGTAGGACACCGCTCTCCCACATCGGAGGTTCCCAGAATCAAATCCCAGTGAAGACAGGCAGAGAAGGATGAGAAGAGAGGGCAGGAAACAGACACAGAGAATTGCCCAGAGAATGGACACAGAAACAGCAAAAATGGGGAGGGGGTAAAAATGGATAAATAAATAAATAAATAAAATAATAGGGTGGTTTGGGGGAAAAATACAGCAAATGTAAGGTATGGGCTATAGTTAGTACTGTAGTAATATTTTGACAATATTCTTTCATAATTTCTAACAAATGTTTCACAACAATGGAAAGGTATTGATGGTGGGGTGATGTATGGGAGCCCTGTATGATGTTTTGCACATTTGTTTTGTAAGTTCACAACTTTCACTACACACTTATTGTTTATGTATGTTCAAGTATGAATGATATAGTTCAATAAATTTTTTTAAAAAAAGAGACAGTAATGGGATGGGGCGAGGCAGGGGGAGGCTGTTCTAGTCAGCATGCCTAGGGGCAGTTACATTTGAGCAGAGACCTGAATGATAACATCTGGCCGACGGTTCCAGGTAGATAGAAGAGCTGTGCAAAGGCCCTGAGGTAGGAGTACACTGGGGATGTTCAGGAAGAGCTAGAAGGCAAGTTAGGGGCAAACAGAGTGGGAGAGGGGGCATCTGGGGCCGTGGTAAGACTTTGGATTTTATCCTAAACATTATGGGTTTGCATTTTTAAAAGATCCCTCTAGCTTCTGTGTGGAGAATAAATGGAGGACAGCTAGCAAGGAAGCCAGGAGGACAGTTAGAAGACTCTGTCAGTAGACCAGGGAGGGAAAATAACCGCTTGGCCCAGGGTGGTGGCAGTGCAGGAAGTTAAAAGAACTCAGATTAGGGATGTATTTCAAAGGAAGAGCAGATGAGTTGTCTCTGGACTGGATATGGGAATGTGAGACAAAATGAGAAAGTAAAGGTGTCTCTAAGGCTTTAGGCCTGAGCCATGAGATGAAAGCCAATGCTGTTTATTAAGATGGGAAGAGCAGACTGGGGTGTGCATTAGTCAGGGTTCTCTAGCAAAACAGAACTGGCAGGAGATATCTGTAAACAGTGTGAGATTTTTATAAAACTGCCCTGAGTGACTATTGGGGTATACAAGTCCAAATTCTGTAGGGGAGGCTGCAAGCTGGAAACTCTGATGAAGTTTCCATGAATTCAATGCATTCTCTGGGAGAAGCTGGCAGGCTGACGTAGAGATGGAAATACTCTCTTCTGACTGCTAAAATGATCACTTCTCCTTTGATAGCCTTCAAGTGATTGGATGAGACGTCCCTCACTGCTGAAGGCAATCGTGATCAGCCGTAGGGACAAGCAACTCACTAATGATTTACGTCCGCAAAATGTCCTCACAGTACAGCTGGGCCAGTGCTTGCTTGACCAAACAACCAGGCCCCATTGTCTGGCCAAGCTGACACATGAGCCTAGACACCATAGGGTGGGACAAGAGGCTGTGGTTATCCAAGCCCCAGTTCTGGAGGTTGTTCTAGTCTGCTGGGCTGGCAAAAGCAGATGCCATAAAATGTGTTGGCTTTTAACAGTGGGAATTTATTAGCTTGCATGCTTACAGTTTTGAGGTGAGGAAAACGTCCAAATCAAGGCGTCACCAGGCAATGCTTTCTCTCTGAAGACCGGCTGCCCGTGATCGTGGGCTCCTCTCTCTTAGGGCAAGGTGCTTGGTGGAGTCTGCTGGCCTCTCCTTTCTCTCCTGGGTTCCGTTGCTTTCAGCTTCTTGCTTCCTGGCCTTCTCTCTCTCTCCTCGCTCTCGCTCTATCCATATTCATTCCATTTATAAAAGACTCCATAAGAAGATTAAGACCCACCCCAAGCCGTGCCTTAGCCGAAGTAACCGAATCAAAAAGTCCTACTTACACTAGGTTCACACCCACAGGAATGAGTCAGCTTTAAAAACATGATTTCCCGGGGTCCATACAGTTTCAAACCACCACAGAGGGGTTGCGGGAGTCCTCTGAAACTAAAACAAAAGTCCTGACACAAGAAAGTGGCCCTTCGGCTTCAACAAGAGCAAGATTCAGAAGAGAGTAAACAGGAAAGGACCCGGTATGACTCCACGGGACCAGGGCAGAGCCACCTGGGACAGTTTACACCTCTCTGGAGAGGAGGAGGATGGGCTGCTGTTTGAACTGCTCTGCGGGTTGGGTGAGATTTCTAGAATGCTTGTGTGATGGCCGCAGATATTCACAGAGATGTACTCTGCACACACACAGGACCTTCCGGGGAGGACCGTGGTGTGCAGTACCTGCTTGGCTGCCGGGCCTTTGGTATTGATCAGGGTAATCGATGAAGAGAAGACTTGGCAGGAGCTCAGGAGAGCTGGGCACATTTACACTGGGAAGGGCATGGCCCTGTGGAATAAATCGTAAAGAGGAAGGGGCCAAGACAGGCGACGGGAGAAAAGGAGCCGGGAGTGAATGTCACAGTAACTCTCGGTGAACTTTGGATCCGAGACCGCACGGAATGTGCAGCTGTTCATCTCCTGCAGTAGCATCCACATTCTAGAAGTTACTCTCAATAAATACATGCTGCATTTCCAAAAGCATTACTCATCTTTGTTTGTAGCTATCTTTCTCAAATGTTGTCACTATAATACATTGGGTTTAGAGAAAAGTGTGAAAATTCAAGACAAAAATACTGCTTTTTAAAAAAGGAGATCACAGGCTGCCATAGCCCTCAATTAAGTATATTTTATTCAGATCGTGAATAATATCAAGAGGTGGAAATAAAAATTTCAGCAAAATTTTAGTCTTTTCATTATGTCGTGCTATCGTAAATTTATTTTAAAAAAAAACAACAGAAAATATCAACTTAGAAATCAGTAGTGTTCCTAGAAAATAACCAAGAAGCATCCTTTCGGGTTTGCCTTAAAAAGGAAATAATAATAACGAATATTCATTGAGCTCATACTATGTGCCAGGCACTGTTCTAGGCACCTGGTATATATTGACACCATTTCACAGAGGAAAAAAGAGAGGCACAGAGAGCTGGAGTAACTTGCCAAGATTACATAGGTCGTAAATAGTGCAACCCTGATTGTTAGCTCAGGCACTGTTGAAAAACCCGTGTGCTACTCAATACACAAGACTGTGAACTTCTCTCAGGAAGCAGAAGAAACCCTCTCCTTCCATGCCAATTTACAATAACTTTCAAAAAACAAGCCCAAGCAAAGGAAAAACCAAGCCTTCCCCACGTATCAACCAAAATTTCATATTTTACGGAACTCTAGAAGCTTTCTTTACCCATAGATGGCAATGTTGTCTCGGAAAAATCCGACCAGCACAAGCCCAGTCACCCTTACAGAAAATTCTGGCAACAAGAAGCTGTTTTCAGCCTTTTAAAAGAGGATTTTTGCTTTTGTTTACTTAGGCACACTGTTGCTTCATTATTTCGTGAATTTCTACTTTCAAACATTAAAGTAAGACTTGGGGCAAAAGAAAATTCTTAAAACCTTAAATTCACAAGATTCCTGAAGTAACACTTTGGACTCATTTTATCAGAGAGAAAGAGAACTGAAATTAGGTATGCTTGCATGCATTTCAACAAACATCAAGCAACCGTAATATGTAGCTTATTTACTTAAAAAAGATGTAAAACCCACTTTCCCAGGGCTGAAGAACTAAAAAATTATAGGACTTAAAAGTTAGAAGTTAATTACAAATTTTTAAATCCCTTCATTATATTGAAGATTCACTGATGTTGTAGAAATGCCATAAATAAAATCAGCTAAATAAGATCATTTAATGGAAAATCCCTTAAATCATTTGTCTTGTGAAATATAAATATAGTTTGTCAAAATTTACTTGCCTGATTTTCCCAAGGCATTTGATTTTAGTGCTCAACCTATATTTTCCACTAATAGTAGCTGAAATCACTTTTATAATGAACAGATGGGCAACACTGGCAAAAATGCCAAGGATTTCTGGGGGTCATTGCCCCCAAACTCAAGGACACTTTTCCAGGAGCTTTGCTTTGGGGCTCAAGTACCAATTTGTGTGGAATTGCCTGCTGTTAATGCCTGTCACGATTTTTATTTTTTTAAATCAAGAAAATGTTTAGACTATCTCCTTTGAGTAGTAGTTTATTTTTGGCTGATTGTGTATTACTAGGTTAATTGTTCTGAGGTTTTCATAACCTGTTTGCTGCCGAATGACAAACTTGCACAGTGATTATCAGTTTCCAGTACAAAGGGAACCAGGGATTGCTCTTCCAAAGTGGGTGGAAGACAACTTAGCTCTAGGTATGGCTTAGTTTGATTGCTCACTAATTCACTTCAATAAGCGTAGACCAAGTGCTTAGAGGCTAGGGCTGCAGGGTGCTTTCATTTCAAGTGGCCTATAATGAAAGCTCATATTTAAATTAACTGCAAGCCATCCTTGCTGTAAAACTGGCATTATGCTGACTACTTCATGAAAGACTCTTTTAATATATTTTTTTTTTCTAAAAGATGCTTAGATTACATAAAATATTACATGAAATTGTAAGCGATTCCCATATGCCCCACTCTCCACACCTCCCACTTTTCCTCACATTAACAACTTCTTTCATTAGTGTGGTACATTCAGTGAAATTGATGAAGACATTTTGGAGCATTGCCACTAAGCATGGATTATAGTTTACATTGTAGTTTACACTCTCTCCCACCCAATTCTGTAGGTTATGGCAGGATATATAATGGCCTGTATCTGTCATTACAATGTCATTCAGGACAATTCAAAGTCCCAAAAATGCCCCCATATTATACCTCTTTTTCCCTCTCCCTGCCTTCATCACCTCCAGTGGCCACTGTCTCCACCTCAATGATATAATTTCTTCCATTGCTGGAATCACAATATGTCTATAGTAGAATACCAGTAAGTCCACTCTAATCCATATTTTACTCCCCAATCCTGAGGATTCTGGGATGGTGATGTCCACTCCACCTCTAATTGAGAGGGGGCTTCAATCCCATATGGCTGATGGATGGGACTCTCTTGTTTGCAGTTGTAGACTCTCTCAGTTCCTTGGTATGGAGTTGTCCATCCTCACCTCCCTGTTAGTTGTCCTGGGTGAGTTCAGTGAACTGGATAGTAGGTGTTGCAACTCCGCTGTGTCTCAGGGCCCAGGTGCCACGTGGACAGCCAAAAAATTCAAGTCTGTTGGACGTACACCTATTGAACTCCAGGTTCATATAGAAGGGACAGATGAGCCATGTGTAGAGAAGTCACAACTGAGATGAAAGACTCTCTTTTAATCTTCCCAATAAACTTATGAGGTTCGTATTCAGTTACATCAAATGAATAGTGAATTGACTTGGTATCTGAACAGCAGGGTGTTTTGACCTTAGAAATGGGCATGTAATTCTTTCTCTGTGGCCAAGGGACACCTTTTGGATAATTTAATAATTAGGGATTGTCTATAGTTGAGATCAGACTGATTTCACCCATTTTCAACAAAAATTTATCGAACGGCCTGATACTAGGCTATCTAGCAGTTATGAATTGTAAAATTAATCCCCGTCCATCAGTATTATGCACTCTAGTTATATAACTGTCTTTGTTTTTCGTTCCGTTTTAAAATGGCAGGTAGTGAGCAGCCAATGGTCCATTCTCTCCCTACTTCTTAATAAAATTCTTAGGAAAAGAGAAATATATGAAACTTGCAAAACTGAAAATTAGGCCCAGTAGTATTTCAGACTCTAGGAGAAATTTTCCTTAACTCCAAGGGGATAACCTGGGTTGAGATGCCCAGCTCATGCTGTGACACAGAAAAGTGGACAATCCTAATACCTCCCAGACCATCTGGCCCTGGTCAAAATGCAAGGCCTGGACTAAGGAGAGAACCAGGAGGCTCTCCCTCTCCTCTGTAGGTGCTGCTTTCATAGACTGACCAATTGCCTTTACTGCCACCATCTCCCTTTTCCCACACTCCTTTTATACCTCACTTCTTATTTTTAGGAACTGCAATTCCTGGAAAGCAACCGGACAAGAAGTAGGAATGCACTGAGTCAGAGGCCATGCAGTCTCCAAGAGTAAAGTGCTGTAGGCAGAGAGCACCAACTCTGGCCTTTTCATGGTGCATATTATCTGTGTTCAGTGCCAGATAACCGGTGGTGGGGATAGAATAAAATCCCATGAGTTCCACAGAACAAAGTTAGATTATGGTAAGTTGTTAACTGCCAGAATTTGGGCTCAGAGCCGAGTATACTAACCTATTAAACCATTACAATCTAAAAGAAGAATTTAAGGGACATCCAATTGCAAAGAGGTGAAGCCAAGGCATCTGTGGCAGTTTGATATTATTGATGAATTCCAAAAAGAAATACTGATTATGTTTGTAAACTGGTCTGCTCTTTTGGGTAAGTGATATCCTTAGATTGTATTGAATTCAGAGGTTTCACTTTTACTTGATTAATTTATGAGTAGGGCTTTGATTGGCCCATGTAGCAGGACATTGAGTCCCACGGGGACTCACAGCAAAAATGACAAAACACAGGAGTTTGTTGGAGTTTTGATCCTGGAGCCCAGGAAGTAAACACACAGAGAAGCAGATACGTGAAGAAGGAGAGAAGTCTCCATTAAACACAGGCAGAGGCTTCAGGAAGAGAGACAGAGCTGTTTGCCTGACAGTCTACAGCTGGCCTTGTGGAGAGAGCAGAGCAGCTGAGCCAGGAGAGAAACAAGCCCTAAGAAGAGAGGAACCCAGGAAGTCAACCCCTGCAGATGTCAGCAGCCACCTTGCTCCAACTCATGGCAAGAGCTTTGGTGAGGGAAGTAACTTATGCTTTATGGCCTGGTAACTGTAAGCTTCTACCCCAAATAAGTACCCTTTATAAAAGCCAACAGATTTCTGGTATTTTGCATCAGCACCCCTTTGGCTGACTAAAACAGGATCTATATATTCTCTTTGGCAAATTCCAGGTCTGGAGGGGAGTAGTTATTCCCTCACAGGACTATGAGTGAGCAAGAAAGCAAATGAGAAAACATGTGATACCCATTAGCTGTTGAGGTAGGACAAACAACCACAAAATCTTAATGATATAGAATGATAGATATTTATTTTCACGGATCTGCAGGTCAGCTTGTTGGATGATCTAGGCTGGGCTCAATTGAGGAGATTTGCTTCAAGCTACAGGCATGGCTGG
>PVKH010036086.1:0-11645 GCA_004027955.1 Chaetophractus vellerosus
TCGTTTGACAGCGAACTTCTCCCAGGAACTCATCGAGGACCCTTCATCAGTCTTTCATCGGAGCCCCTGGCTTGCAGCCTGCCGGCGGAACCTGGACTTGTGTATCCCCACGGTCACGTGAGAGACTCTTATAAAATCTTATATTTTTAACAGAGATCTTGTGTTGATTCTGTTTCCCGAGAGAACCCTGACTAGAACATTGACAATTTAAAAAATCAGGAAAAATTAACAAAACCAAACACTTGGTCTTTGAGATTAATAAATTTAAACACCTTCAACTAGGTTAAAATTGAAAAAAGAGAGAAATAGAAATACATAAAATAAAAATGAGGGAGGGGATATCACTACTGATCCCACAGAAATAAAGAGTATCATAAAAGGATACTTTGAAAAGTTATATTACAACAAGATAGAAAACTTTGATAAAATGGACAAATTTCTAGAAACATGTAAACACACCATATTGAAGAAAGAAGAAATTGATGAACAGACCAATCACAATTAGCAAGATTGAATTATTTCATTTTATTATTTTATTTATTTATTTATTATTTTAAAAATTATTTTATTTTATTTTATTTTATTTTATTTTTATTATTGTCTTTGTTTTGGGGGAGGTTTTGGATCTCAGGTGGTCACAACTGTGGCAAGGGAGTTTCACTCATGCAGGGAATTAGTGATAAGGGATGTGTGGGGAGGGGTGCACATGGGACATGCCTACATGTCATATGAATATATTCAAGTGGCCATGGGGCCCTGTTTGTGTGTTTGGAGACCCAAACAATACTGAAAGAATATTGAATCCTATGCTAGGAAGTCCTGCTATATTCTCTATTAGAGAAGCAAGAATCCTCCAAGTATATGGGCAATACCTTGCAAAGGAGGACAGACCATTATGCCAGTACCTTGATATTGATGGTTATCCTTATGAACCTTTTCTAGTGAAATTGAAACTTAGCCTAGTAGTATTCATTGCCTAAGAGTTACCTCCTTGTAGCAGTTTGATATTATTTAGGAATTACAAAAAGAAATATAGATTGGGTTTCTAAAATGGTCTGTTCCACTGGGCATATTAGATTGCATTAAATTCAGAAGTTTCACTTTCACTTGATGAAACTGTGATTAGGGCTTTGATTTGGCCACATCAGTACTTCATTGAGTCTCTGCACCCTTGGCCAAAGAAAGCAGTTTTAGTTTTAATGCTGGAGCCCTGAGAAATAAATTCATGGAAAAGATGAACACAGAGGCAGATAGACAGCTCATTAGACAGGATCCTGTGGCCCCAAGAAGTGAGATGAGCCATTTACCTGATAGTCTGTAGCTGCAGAGATCAGAGCCCTGAGCAGCTGAGCCCATCAAGAAATGAACTCCAAGGAGAGAGATGAGCCATCCAGTCTACAGCTGAAATTAGAAGGAGTTGGGACCATGGAGCCTTAGGAGGGAGAGGAAGGCTGAACACTTGCAAATACCAGTAGCCATCTTCCTCCAACATCTGGCAACAGACTTTGGTGAGGAAAGTTACTTAGTCTTTTATGGCCTCTGACTATAAGCTTCTACCCCAAATAAATACCCTTTATAAAACCCAAGAAACTCTGATACTTTGAATCAGCACCCTTTTGGCTGAATAATACACTCCTAAAGCCTCCTTGTTGTGCAAATATGGCCTTTCAATAAGGCAATATCAGCATGTGTATATACACACCTTCAACCCAGCATGGGGCATAACTCCTAGGGAGGAGCCTCCCTGGATTTGAGGGATTATTACCGATCACTGACTAGTGATGAATCTGGATATAGAACTTCACTAAAAAAGGGGAGATATTAAATACCTATGTCATTTCATGGCTAAGAGACTTTTTTTTGTTTACATATCTCCCCCTTTCTGCTTGGTCTTGCTGTGTTCTCTGTCTGCTCTGTCTCCCCCAGCTGTGGCCATGCACTGAGCCAGGTGACCATGTAGGCAGCTCTGCCCTGTTTGTGGGTGGGTCTCCTTCCATTCCCAGGTGGTTTCATTGCTCCATTCACAGGTGGCTTTGCTCTGTTTGCAGATGGCTCACCCTGCCCATGGCAGCTTTGCCCTGCCTATGGCAGCTTTTTGCCCTGGCCACGGCAGCTCTGCCCTGCCCACAGTGGCTTTGCCTTCTCAGGTGGTCTGCCCACTCAGAGAGGTCCCTGGGAACCAAACCCAGGGCCTCCCATGTGGTGTACCAGTGCCCTATCCACAGGGCTATACAGCTGGCCCCATGGCCAAGAGACTTTAAAGTGAATCTGGAGGTTATTCCAAAGGTTATGCTTATGTATGTCTCAGGAAGGTCTCATTGATGGTCAGTGCCTCAAACAGCATGGCTCCTGAAGGCTCTAGAGACATTTAGACACTATAAGCAAGGGATACATACTCAGGAATTAGCACCCTGTCAGTGGGACTTACATTGGAATATATTTTTCCCAATGTAAACATTTTCAGTGTATTCTTATGCTGGTTGAGCCCTGAGTCTCAGCAGAGTTACAACACCCTCTCTCCAGTTCATCGGACTTGTTCAGGACAATTAACAAATTGATGATGATTGACAATACTCATCCCAAAAAACAGGGAATATATACCACTGCAAGCAAGACAGTTTCATCCATCTGTCTCAAGGGAGCTAGACCTTCTCACAATTGGAAACAGAGGGTGCATCACCATTACCAAATCCTCAACATTGAGGAATGAATAAACATAAGGAAGAATGCTACTATGGCCTAAAGTACAATTATTATTATTCTAGAAATGGAAGATTTTGTAACATTGATATAAAGACAGCAGGCATCAGGGTTGCTGAGCAGAGAAGGAGGGAAGAATAGGTGTCATATGGAGCATTTTTGGACTTTGGAATTGTTTTCAATGACATTGCAATGATGGATACAGGCTATTATACATTTAGTCAAAACTTATAAAAATGTGCAGATGGAAGTGTGAAATATAGTGTAAATTATTGTCCATGGTTAGTAGTAATGTTTCAATGTGTATTCATCAACTGTAACAAATGTACCACAATTATCAAAGATGTTTTTAATGGGGAAAAGTGTGGAAGGGGAATGGGTGGGATATATGAAAAACTCAAATTTTTTGAATATGTTATTTTTAATTGAAGCTTATTTAAAAATTAAAAAGAAAGCAGTTAAAAAACCCAACATATGTTACAACAACCAGCGAGATGGAGGCAGAATAAAGAACTCCTCGATTCAACTTGTGCTACACGGTAGTTAGTAATCACCCAGAGATAACTAAAACACCTCTTTGGGGGCTCCAGCACACCAGAAGAAGATCCTGCAATAGCCTTGAAAGAATAGAAGGAGGAAACTGCCCATCTGCAGAGAAGTTCCATAAGTAGAGCACACCATTCCACGAGGCCTGTGCCCATCCTCCACAGAAGCACAAGCTGCCTTGTGAGCTATTCCGTGGCTGGAATTGGAAGCTCCAATTCCAAAAAATGGGAGAGGAAGAGACAATTGGGCAGAAACTTCAGCCACTGGTAAGTAAATTCAGTGGGCTAAAGTATAATCTTATGCACTGCTAATGTTTGAACTTGTCAAAGTCAGAAATAGGATGGTAGCCACCATTTTGACTCCAACCACAGCACGAGGGGAAGCCAGGCTGACTGAAAATCACAGTGTTGGTAAGGACCAGACTCTTTCACCTAAACAGCCCTGTAGCCCTAGCTTAGGCTTCAGCCCCACCTCTACCAGGGAAGAAGTTGACAGGCCCTGCACCAACCTCTACCGATAACAGCAGGTACATTCATCAGGCAGACTGAATAGTCAGAAGTTGACCAGGACAACTGTGGTCATTTTGGTCCCACACAGCATAGATTGATGCTCACACCTACAGCTCAGTCCCTGCCCTAGGCAGGGGAGAATGGGGTTAGAAGCTTCCTTGAAGGAGTTCTCACATAGGCCATTGCCTAAAATAAAAACAGGCCTCCTTGATTTATGTATGGTTCAGGCACCACAAGCCTTGGGATGTTGATACAAGATCTGGTGCATACCTGATGGAGAAGCATTCTGTGCTCCAAAGAGTACAGCTGGTATATGTCAAGATAATGGTTAACAGGGTCTATTACATATAGGAATATAGATCATTAACCCTAAAGAATAATGGAATCTGCTGATGTTAGGAAAAGTGTTATCTATCACATAACCTATAAACTTGCACATGCTCACATGTATTTTCTTTGTTCTAATGCCCAATAAAAGCCATTATGGTTTGTGCAGTGGCAATCTTCTGCCCCTGGGTGGAGGGTCCCCTGAACCCAACTATCTCTTGTTTTTTTCTCATCATTTTCATCCGTGGCACCATTTTCACAGACCCAGTTCCTGAAAATCAACACTTCCTCAGTCTCTCTCAGCTACTACAATCTAGGGATACATGAATTGGATTATTATACACAGCTGTGACTCTGTCCCTACTCTTGGGAGAGGAGAAAGTTGGGAGAAGTTTCATTGGACCCTGGGGAAATGAAGGTAGCTTCAGTATCCATAGCTTAAAGCACCAACTACATCCTTGGCTCCTACTATACAACCAGCAAGGGAGAAAGGGCATGATAGCCCTAAACTAAAGAGAAAATGCACCCAGAATAAATACATCTAATAAGCCAGATGTCAAGACATCAACATAAAGAAGTTGAGACAACTAATCATTGATGTTCAGACAAATTCAATGAGATAGCTAAAGGGATTAAGGATATTAAGAAGACATTGGATGAGCACAAAGAAGAATTTGAATGCATACATAGAAAAATATCAGATCTTATCAGAATGACAGATGCAATAAATGAAATAAAAATACACTGAAATCATATAATAGTAGATTTGAGGAGGCAGAAATCAGGATTGGTGAGCTTGAAGAAATGGCTTCTGAACATGTACATATTTAAAAAAAAACATGGATAAAAGAATGGAAAAAATTGAACAAGATCTCACTGAACTACATGGCAGCAAGAGATGTGCAAATATATGTGTCATGGGTATCCCAAAAGGAGAAGAGAAGGGAAAAGGGTCAGAGAGAATATTTGAAGAAATTATCATAGACAATTTTCCAACCCTACTGAAGGCCATGGATACCCATGTCCAAGAAGCACAACATACTCCCATCTGAAAAAATCCAAATAGATCAACTCCAAGACACATACTAATCAGAATGTCAAATGCCAAAGACAAAGACAGACTCTAAGAGCAGCAAGAGAAAAGCAAATCATAACATCTAAGCAACACTCAATAAGATTAATTGCCAATTTCTCATCAGAAACAATGGAGGCAAGAAAACAGTGGTATGATATATTTAAGATACTGCAAGAGAAAAAAATCCAGCCAAGAATCTTATATACAGCAAGATTGTCTTTCAAAAATGAGGGTGAGTTTAGAATATTCACTGATAAACAGAAACTGAGAACGTTTGTAACCAAGAAACCATCTTTGCAGGGAATACTAAAGGGTGTGCCACAGCCTGAAAATAAAAAAAGCAGGAGAGGCTTGGAAGAGAGTCTAGAAATGAAGACTATATCAGTAAAATAACTAGAAGTCTCAAAAGAGTGGTAAAAATAAAATATGACAAATAAAACCCAAATAATTGTGAAAAAACCTCACCAACAATGTAAAACACTTGTATTCAGAAACCTATAATTCATTAAAAAGAAATTTTAAAAAGACATAATTAATTTGGAGAACATTTCAAGCTCATGGATTGGAAAGCTCAATATCATTAAGATGTCAATTCTACTCAAATTAGCATACAGATTCAGTGCAATCCTTACCAAAAAAATCACAAGCACTTTCAAAATAAATGGAAAGCATGATCATCAAATTTATTTGGAAGGGTAAGGGGTCCTGAATAGCCAGAAACATCTTATAAAGGAAAAGCAAAGTTTTAGGACTCACCTTTTAAGACTTTAAATAATATTACCTAGCTACAGTGGTAAAAACTATGTGGAACTAGCATAAAGACAGACACATAGATCAGTGGAAATGAATTAATGATTCAGAAACAGACCCTCACATCTAGGGTCAAGAGATTTTTGACAAGCCTGTGAAACACACAGAGTTCAGGCAGAACAGTCCATCCAACAAATGGTGCTGGGAGAACTGGATATCCATAGCTAAAAGAAGGAAAGAGCATCCTATCTCACACCTTATACAAAAATTAATCCCAAATGGATCACAAACCTAGATATAAAAGCAAGAACCATAAAACTTCTAGAAGAAAATGTATGAAAATATATTCAAGAACTGGTGATAGGTGATGAATTCTTAAAGGAGATAAGAGGAGGGCTGAGGTGGACAATTGATGTTTAATGTATGTAGATATTTTAATTAACTTTACTGTGAAAGTGTGGAAATGTATAGAGTTGATGGTGACACATTATAGCGAGTAACAGCGGTTTATAAATGGGAATGTGGCTAAAAAGTTTAGTCTAGGGATGAAAATGTCAATTGACAGAAAGTTAGAGAATAATCTATGGACTGAATAACACAGTAAAACTAGAGGTGGATGAGAATAGTGGTTGATGGTACAGATGCAAGAGTGTCCTTTGTGAGCTAGAGCAGATATACATCACTTTTGCACATGTGTGTATTTCCCATAAACAACCCTTTATGGGAATGTGGAGAAGCATGGGAAAAATACAACTAGAATGAACTATGGATAGGGGTAAATAGTAATAATGTAATATTCATGCATCTATGCCAAAGATATACTGTGTTGATAATGGGAGAGTATGGAAAAAGT
This sequence comes from Chaetophractus vellerosus, assembly GCA_004027955.1. Classification (NCBI taxonomy): domain Eukaryota; kingdom Metazoa; phylum Chordata; class Mammalia; order Cingulata; family Chlamyphoridae; genus Chaetophractus; species Chaetophractus vellerosus. The sequence continues at coordinate 6,761 of PVKH010036086.1, forward strand.
GTGTCAAATGTATGCTATGGTACTGGCAATCTGATGATATTATCTCATAACCTGTAACAAATGTGCCACCATGATGTGGTGTGTTGATACAGGAGTTTTGTATGGGAATTCAGCGCATGTGAATGATTGTTTTGTAAGTTTATAGCTTCTGTCATAAAAAATATATATTTAAAAAAGAATAGGGTAGGTTTGGGGGAAAGTATACCAAATGTAAGATAAGGACGATAGTTAGTAGTTAGATTTTGATGATATTGTTTCATAATTTGTAAAAAATGTCTCATAAAAATGCAAGGTGTTGGTGATGGGTATGGAACCCATACCCATCACCAACCTGATATTTTAGGATGCTCTTTAATCATTAGTTTAAAATGTTTCACAACAATGCATGGGATTGGTGGTAGGGTGAGATATGAGAGCCCTGTATGATGTTATGTATGTTTGTTTTGTGAGTTCACAACAATTACTATACACTTATTGTTTATGTATACTTCTGTATGAGTGATATACTTCAATAAATGATAAAAAGTAAAGAAGAACAGATGGCAGAAACAAAGAAATTTAAGAAATTAGTTAACTAATGTTTTTGTGGCTACATATAATAAACTATATGTAACCATATAATTTATTGTCAAAAAAGAACAATATTATTGATGAAAGGAAGTAATATTAATAATTTACTGGACTAAAAGTTAGAACCAAGGGCTCTCTGTGTTTGGCACACTGAAATATTCACTATTATACAGGTGTATAATAAGGAGGTATGGAAAATATATGCTAAATGTAAACTATGGCCAATGTTTAGTGGTAATTGTCTAATGATATTACACAATCTGTAACAAATGTCCCACAATGGTGTGTTGTGTTGGAAAAGTGTTATTTATGGGAATTATACACATATGATGATTGTTTTGTACTTTCACAAATTTTGTAATAAAAATATATTTTAAAAAATATTACATATAAAAAATTTTATAACAAATTGAAAAAAATCCTCTTTGACTGTATTTGTTTACAAAAATGTTTATGGGAAATAACAGTTACACTATAATTGTTTATTAGGAAAAGATTCATTTGGCCACCTGGAGATTTTCAAACAGTTCCCCATGCAAATTATGCTCAATAAATTTTAACATTTATTAATACTTGTCCATATAGAGTTATGTTATATTGACTTCAAATGAGTATTATTGGGTATGAAATATGGGCTAGATAGTGTTCTCAATACAAAAATAACTAATTCTATTTTTAAATATATATGGATTCCAGAAAAGAGTGAAAATTATTTAAATATTTCTGATGTAAAGAACTAGAGTCTGCAAAAATATCGATAGGATGCTTTGTACCTAATTATATCTGAATTCAATGCATCTTTTCTTTTAGTAATTTATTTCTGTGTCAGTTAGATAACCAATCAGAGCATAGTGGCACAATTTATCCTACAGTGCTTCTCAGACATCCCCAGTGTATTTTAAATGCTTTCAGCACAAGTTTTTTTTTTCTATCATTTACATCTTTGGGCTCATGGGGAATATCTCTATCATCCCAGTGATTATCAAAGTTTACCAAATCCACACACCCATGCATGTCTTCCTGGAAAACTTATCCTCCCTAGATATGTGCTATAACACAATTACCATGCCCAAATCCATTATCTATGCCATCTTGGTTTCCAAGGATATTTCCTTTGCAAAATGAATTGTCCAGCTCTACCGCTTCACCATGGCAGCCAATGAGTGTTTAATGCTCACTGTCATGGCCTATGACCATTGCACGGCTATCAACAGACATCTTTGGGGTCATAATGAGCAGAAAAATCTGTACTGGGATGATATTTCCCCTTCTTGCATTTGTGGGTCAGTCTACTCCATTTTCCATGTCTTCAGGACATTCTCCCTCCCTTTCTGTGGACCTAAAGTCATTGGTCTCTTTTTGTGACATTCCTCCTGTTATGAGGCTTCTTGTATTACCAAGTAAATGAAGAATTGATCTTAGGTATAGCAGTTGCATCATTCTGAGAGCCTTTGTTCTCAACCTAATCTCTTACCTCTGCATCATATCTATCATCATCAAAATTAATCTTGCTCAATGGTGCTGGAAAGCCTTCTCAAGATGTTCCTCTCAACTGACCACTGTAATTCTGTTTTATGAACTAGGAGTTCTGTGTACCTGAGACCTATATACAACTCTTCCCTAAGCCAAGGTAGGCTGGCTTCTATAATTTATTACATCATCACACCCACTTAGAACTTATTTACTGACTAAGGAGTAAAGAAATGAATGCAGCCCTTAACACAGGGTGCCATCAAATACAGACAAAAAATGAAAAAAGCTTATTGCCGAATATATTCTGTGCCAGTATCTTACTTTTGAATACATATATATAAGTAATTGGTAGATTTGGCGTACCTATAATTCAAGATATTTGGATTATTGAGACATTTTAACATTTGCTGTCTAATAAAACAGCTAGATGAATTATACTTTAATTTTAAGTTAGTCACCTAATAATGTACAGAGATTCATTTTCATTTTATTTTTATTTTTTTAAATTTATATATATATATATATATTTTAGGATACATTGATTATATAAATGTTACAGAAATTTCAGGAGTACCCATATGCCAAGCCCCCACACCTCCAACAACCTCCCAAATACACATCCCTCATCAGTGTGGTATAATGCCTGTGATAGATATATACATTTTGGGGATTTGCCATCAAGCATGGATCACAGTTCAGACTATAGATGATCCTCTGTCCCACACAGTTCCGCATGATACATGATGATACAAAATTGCCTACATCCTCCATTGCAACATCACCCATGACAATTCCCAAGCCTCCCAAAAAACCCTGCATTACAATTGCCCTTCCTTCTCCCTGCCCCCAAAGTGTCCAGTGACCCTGGCTCCACATAATTTTCCAATTTCTTCCATTGCATGAATCAGAACAAGTCTATAACAGGACACCAACAAGTCCATTCTTGTCCATAGTTCTTCCCCCAATCCCAAGGAGTCTGGGATGGTGATGTCCCCTCCACCACCAAGTGAGAGGGGGCTTATATGCCATGGATACGATGGATGAGATTGTCCTGCCTGCAGCTGCAGACTCTCTCCATTCCCTGGGATAGCAATTTTCCATCATCATCTCCCCACTAGGTGTCCTGGGTGAGTCCATTGAGTTGTAGAGTAGGAGTTGCAGGGCCACCGAACCTCTGGACCCAGCTGGCACATGGACAGCCTGTATTCTCCAGTCTATGGAAGTACACCTAAAACTCAGTCATCAAATATAGGTTTGAATAGAAGAGACAGATGGACCATGTGCAGTGAAGATATATTTTGGTCAGACTCTGTCACTCTCAGGACAAGGTTAATATTTTTTAAAGATACATAGATTACATAAATGTTACACAAAAATTTTAGGGGTGACAATATGCCCCACCTCCCACACCTCCCACAGCATCCCACATATACATTCTTCATTAGTGAGGCACATCACCTGCAATTGATATACACATTTTGGGGCTTTGCCACCAAGCATGGGTCATCGTTCACATTGTAGACCACACTCTCTCCCACACAGTTCTTCATGTTATATAATGATATAAAATGGCCTATATCTATTATTGCTATGTCACTCGGGATAATTCTGAAGTCCCAAAGAAGCCCCTGTATTACAACTCCTTTTCCCACTCCCTGCCCCCAAAGCATCCAGTAGCCACTAGCTCCACATAATTTTGTAATTTCTTCCATTCTGTGAATCACAAAAAGTTATAACAGGATCCCAGTAAGTCCACTCTAGTCCATAGCTCTTCCACCAATCCTGCAGAGTGTGGGATGGTGATGTTCATTCCACCTCCAAGTGAGAGGGGACTTATATCCCATGGATAAGATGGATGAGATTATCCTGCCGGCAGCTTCAGACTCTCTCCATTCCTGGGATAGCTGTTGTCCAACATCGTCTCCCAACTAGGGGTCCTGGGGGAATCCATTTAGTTGTACAGTACAAGTTGAAGCTCCACAGTCCTTTTGTACGCAGATCATACATGGACAGCCTGTAGACTCTGTTTTCTGGAAGTACACCTAAAACTCTTGCATGACATATAGGTTTGAGTAGAAGAGAAAGATGGACCATGTGCAGGGAAGACATATTTCCATCAGATTCTGTCACTTTCAGGAGCTAGGACTCCAAATTAAGGCCAAGGATAAGGCACCAAACTCGGGGGCTATCTGCCCTGATATAGGCCCTGGATGTCTCCAGAGCCCTCAGGAACAACTCTGTTTGGGTTGATATCCACTTTGGAAGCCTATCAGGTCCTACTGGGGTAAACATAAGTTTACCTCTGGGATGACCTCCCAAATCACTTTTAATTCTCTTAGCCCTATGAACTCATTTCTTTTTACCATTTCCCCCATTTACTCAAAGTCTTTTTACAGTTGTATTGCCCATTGGCACTTGTTAGTAATCCCTTGTACCCAGGGAGGCTCATCCCCGGGAGTCATGTCCCACACTGGGAGGAAGGTAATGCATTCATATGCTGAGTTTGGCTTAGAGAGAGGCCACATTTGAGGAGACCCTCAAGAGTCAACTCTTATGCACCTCATAACAATAGGCTGTTTCAATTTCAAGATCAAAGACTTCTAAGGCTAGACATCAATAACAACGACCCATCAATGTGTCATCCTCCTTTGCCAGACACTGCCCCTGCAATTGGTGAGTTGTTGCTACTCTCCTGGAGAATATGGCAGAGCTTTCCATGATGGGAATTCAGTATTCTCTCATTTGTTGAGTAATTCTCTACCGGTGACCATGTCCTTTGAGCATTTGAACAATTTTATATACCTTTTATGTATGTTCAGGTGAACCACCTCCCATTCACCCC
>PVKH010036087.1:0-11645 GCA_004027955.1 Chaetophractus vellerosus
AAAAAAAGGAAGAAAGAAAGAAAGAAAGAAAGAAAGAAAGAAAGAAAGAAAGAAAGAAAGAAAGAAAGAAAAAGAAAGAAAGAAAGAAAAGAAAGAAGCCTAGGGCTAGGAGGGTTTTGGGGGAAATTGGGAGTGACTGCTAATGGGAATGGGCCTTCTTTTTGCAGTGATAAAATGTTCTAACATTGAATATGATGATGGTTGCACAATTCTGTGAATAAACTAAAAACTATTGAATGGCACATTTTAAATGGGTGAATTTTATGGTATGTGAATTATATCTCAATAAAGCTATTAAATTTTTTTAAAAAAATGGTCAAATATACTAGGCTATCTTTGGAATATTGGAAATGTAGGTAAATACTTTAAGACTGTTCAGCTACAAATTTTAGGATCTAAAAGTTTACAGACAACAAAGTTTATAGGCTTTTCGATAGAGTACATGAAACATGAAACTGAGATTTCTGCTTGAAAATGTATATAAGAGTTCAGAAGCATGCTATATGTACTCCTTTACATGGATGATATATAAATATATAATCAGCTTAATTGAAGTATAATTTCCATACATAAAGTCATAAAATTCACCCATTTTAGGTGCATGCATGATACTTTTTTTTTTACAATAAAAACTCAAAAAATATGTACATAAAAAGTGTTGGGAATATATACATCAACATGTATATTCTTGGGCAACTGATGTGGCCCAAGCGATTGGGCTCCTATCTACCATATTCCCATATGGGCTCCGGGTTCTATTCCTGGGGCCTTCTGGTGAAGTCAAGCTTGCTCACACAGCGGAGAGCTGACAGCCCACAGCGCAGAGAGCTGACGGCCTGCGCTGTGGAGAGCTGGCGCTGCAAGATGATGCAAAAAAGGGAGATGCAGAGGAGAGACAATGAAGATGAGAAGGCAAACAGACACAGAGAGTACACAGCCAATGGACACAGAGAGCAGATAGTGACTGCAAGAACAACCAGGGAGGGTGGAATAAATAAATAAAATAAATCTTTAAATATAAAAATACATGTATATTCTAGTGGCATTGTTTGTGATGTTAATTTTCCACTTTTCATCATATCTGTATTTTCTAAACTTTCTCCAATGAATTTATATTATTTTGGAAAGAGGTAAATGCTGTTGAAATAAAATACAACACATATGAAAAGTGTGAGGGATATAGACAGAATGAGGGTGAGAATGAGTTAATTAGGTCAGAAAGGAGGATGTGATCTACCTGGAAAAGGCTTCCTGGATGGGAAAAAAAAATGTCACTTGTGGAGAATGGCAAGTGTCTGCCATACCAGGGAGCTCACATGGGGCCGGAGGGTTATGAACTTGGTGACCTGGTCAGAGACAAGTTGGAGGAAGGCCATGAAGAACTCTGAGTCTGATATGATTGGTCTCAAGGGGTCAAGTGATTAGAAGATTATCCCTACCTCTTTACATCCTAACCTAAGTGACTGAGGGATGCTGGGAGGAAACTTGCAGGAGACTGACTTTCTGGGGCTCAGGAAAGGGAGTAGGGTGGCTCTTTGTAAGCAAAGCTTTCCAGTTTGCTGGGTTAGTAGCGGTGATGTTGGAAGCTATGCTAATCAAAAGGACCACACCCTTGCATTGGTCTTTATAGTCCTTCTGGAGTGGTCCCCAAATTATCAAGAACAGGAGTAGGAGCTAGCAGCAATGCACAAGATGGGCTGGAGGGGACTGCTGGAAGCCAGGTTATCAGCCAAGAATCATCTAAGGTAGCGCAGGGCCTGGTAGGAATGGCAAAGAGCTTTCCATGTGTCCCCAGTCTGTCCCATTGCAGATGGCTCCCAGAGCATTGTGTTGAGAAGGATAGAGACAGCTTCCAGGCTCAGTGGGAAAGAATGCTGTAATCGATTAGTGATGTCTGCCATGGCCATAGGCATGGGGAATTGTGACCCCCATGCTACATATTTTCCACCCCTGGAGGGATGCTTCTTGGATTCAGTCTTGCCACATTCCAAAAGTCCCCAAGAGATCAAAATACTTTTAGATCTGCCTCAAGTGTTGCTAAAGTAGGTTTGCAGGTCTAATCTGAGTTCCTCTAAATTCCCACAAAAATATTTCAACCTCCATGTGCTCCTTGAGTCCAATCCAGGCAATGTTCACTTGATTACACTGGCCTTGCTGGGGGTCTACAGAGAAATGTGAACTTTTCTCTTCTAGCATTATCCAAGCCAAAAGACTGAAGAAGGCTCCAAAGGCAGAGGGGCTGGATGGGGCAGTGGGGAGGGGTTTGAAACCACAGCCTCCTCTGGAGAACCCTCTCTCCACTGGAGAATCCTCTAAGTGGGTGATAGACCCAGGCTGCTCCCTGGAGTGACAGTCTTGGTTCCAATGGAAGGTTTTTTTCAGTGTATCCTGGGCTCCAAATAACTGTTCATAGGTCTTGAGCAGTGATGAATTCATTCAAACAACAAGTCAAGACCCTGAATATCACTCAATTCCAGTCAGTCATAACAGCTGACAAATATAAAATATAACATACACCCTGTTAGTCTTGCTTTCCCTTCAATATGCATATTGAAGGTCTCATTCCATTCCTAGCTGTCAGAACCGGTGACAGTTGTGGGGGGTTTTCTAGCTTTATCAAGGAAGATTACTTTTTAACACAAATTATTTTCCATTGTAAATGTTTAAATCCATATTAAGTCCAGATTAATGCGGGAAGCAGCTTCAAAGGATATTTACTGGGGGAGAAATAATAATAAATGAAATTGTTCAGGATGAGTCCCATCTCAAGGCATATTTTCAGAGTAGAAAAGAAAGTTGTTTGGATTTAAAAGATATCTAAAGAAAATATGTTTCTCAGGGATTGCTGGCCCTTTCACAAACACCCAAACTTTGTATACAAACTCAGGCCTGTGGTACTTTTTTCACAACATGACTGGAATTAATAAAACAGATAAACGCTAAATAAATCAGGATTAGTCTTAACTGCATCTTGAGGTTTAGGATGCTATAGGAAAACGAAAAGAGAGAAAAACAACAAGAACAACAAAAAATGGTTGCTTTAAAAAAAACTGCCTGGGCTATGGGGTGAGGAGGCACATGAAGGGGGCTGGGGGAGGGGAGAAGAGTATTAGAGAGAAGGGAGGTCCAGCTGAGCTGGGTAATCAAAGAGCTTCTAATCGCTGCAGCTCTGGAGATGTGTTCAAAGGCTCTTTCCTGACCACAGGCTGTGCAAGGTCACAAGTGAAATGCAGTTGCAGAGAAGGGGGAGGGGTGTCTGGGATTTTTGGATGGCTTTGCTCTCAGGCTTTGTTAGGAGGAGGTTGGCTGGACTGTCAGACTTCAGCATCTCCTCAGGAAGCAGGTTCAACTTTCTGGTTGTTAGGGAGTGTTCCCTCCCCCACCCCCAGGTCCCGTTCTCCAAAGTAGCAAAGAAAAGGCAAATTCAAGCTTGGAGGTCTGTCCCCAACTGGAAAGACCATCACCACGACAGTTTCTTCTAGGGCTTTGAACACGGGCAGAGGAATTACTTTTGCATAAATACTTGCATCTTAGGTTTGAATTTTGATGAAACCATTTGGAGTCTTTGATGTTTCTGCATTGGAGTCCCTGAAAATGGACCCAATGCATTAACCCCAGACTCTCCCTAAAGGTGAGCTCTGAAGGCCACAGATGAGGAAGACTGAGTTCTTTTCTTCTAGGCACCATTAGGACTTTTGATACCTCTTCGTTCCTAATCAAGAAAGAAGTATTTGGAACCCCAGACCATGTGCTTGCAGAGATTTCAGCTGTCCATGTGAAGCTAGAGCTGAGGCAGTCATTGGAAGAGTGTAAATCTTCTCGCCCTCTCTTGGCCTAAATAAACTGGGCAACTTGTCTTTGCTTTCTCACTTCCCTTCGGTATTGCTGAGCTGCTGCTGGTTGGATTTGGCATCCATGTGACATGACCCCCTGCTGTGCCCACTTCAGCCAGCCTCTCTTTGGGAAATGCACAGATCTCACTTTTGTCCTAATCTTTAAGCAAACAGGCTGGTCTGAGGTTTTTAGAATTTTTGGAGTTTTGAGAGATCATAGCTCCCATCTGTTTCCTGTTCCGTTTTTCAGCACTTCCTCTTCTCTCTCCTGCGCCCTGTCTGTGAAACAGCAAGGAGAGTCTGTACTAGTGATTTTATTATCCTTGTAGGACCGCCATCCGTCCTCCCCCAAGATGCACCAAAATGGAAAGAAATTAATGACTTGGGGGGCAGGGGGGAGGTGTTTTCTCAGCCTGCAAGAAGTTCTTATGTAAACTCTGTGGCCATTTGTGGTGACTCTGAGGTAGGTTGAGTACAGAAAAAGCAGCATACATTTTAGGGACTCTTGATAATTACCATGGTAATTTGAGATTTTGGTAAGCAGAAATATGTTCTGGGGAAAAAGCTAAGTCCGACACAAAATGCTTAACCTTCAGAAAACCTCATAATATTAAATAAAGACGAGCGAAGAAAAGGGAGTTTTTTCATTCAAAGCAAAAACTATGGAAATGAAGAAGCATGAATTGAATTCCACCATAAAGATAAAGAAGGAATTTTTTTCTTTGGTTGGCAAACGTACCCTTAAAAACAGTTCCACTCATTCCACAAAGTAAGAACAACACACACTTCCAGGTAAATAATCCTTATTGCTTTAGGTCTTAGTGGTCAATGGAAGGGATGTTCTTACATGACACCAGGAGCATCTCCCGGATGCCAGGCCCCTTGCTTTCAAAGAGGGAACCGATTGCAAACGCAGTCCTCGCCCCAATTGTTCAAGCTTCCATAAAAACAGAACCTGCTGCTGGTGACAAGAAGCAGCACATTCCAGGTGGATGCTAGTGAGATAATGACACACACACATCCCTATTTAGATATATGTCCTATAAAGTATATAAACATATACATATATGCAAATATATATAACTTTCTTTTCTAGTAATATAACCAAAGGTCAGGCTCCTTATAAAACTACTTGGTTGGTAGGTGGGTAGTTCTCATTTAAGGGAGTGATTTGGGGTCCTAAAAGAAAAATGGATTTTTAACAGAAAAAGCAAGCAAACCAACCACGACTGTGAAATGGACTAGATTGCAAAGCATACTGAAAGGGATTATCAGAGAACTAGTACTCTGAATCCATTATTATTTGGAGGAGACATCTCCCAAATACGTAGGGACCTCTGGGAACTAAGCCTTCCCGCCGGGCCATGCTTCTTCACAGCCACATTGTGAAGCACTGCCAGATGAGCATGACTCCAAAGTTTAGTCTTTCACAGGAAGGAGGATAAATCCCAAAGTTGCTGGTCCCTCTAATTCTCCATCTTCATTCGGCAGACTGTACCGAGTAGCTCCAAGTTTGTTTGGCTTGCTGGTGACTGTCCTTGATTTTCCATGACAATTCTTATTTCACATTCCTTCTTCCCTGGTCAAAGCTTGGATCAGTCCAGCTATCAAACACAGACTCTTGTTCTGGAAAATATGGTCACTGTGGTCAAATCAGACATTGGGGCATCACAGGTAAACTCCGATCTTGGTTGATGATAAATGTGGAGAAACTGACCTGGGGGATTTAGGGATGTTTGATAGAGAAACAGCCAGCCAACAATTGACATTTTATCAGGAAGAGGTAACAATTATGTCACTTTCCTGCTCTTCTTCAAAAAAGGAGTCAAGTCACTGTCCCTTAGCAGCAGTTCATTGTTTCCAATTTTACGTAATTGAAAATGAGACAGTTCTTCACTTTTGAACTGTGGTAATTAAATGAATTGGATGGGATATTTGTAATTTTGAATGTTTGAATTCTGAAAGGAAAAAACTGTGTAATGCTGTTGGCCAAATGACCCCAGTCATTAAGATTCCTATGGCATTATTTAGTTAGTTGGCTTTTTATAACACCATGTGGTTTGCTGTGGGCTGTGGAAGAAGACATCGGCCTCACAAGCAGGAGAAGCGAAGTTGAGATGAAGACCCTCTGAGTGAGCAAAGAGCCCCTTACATTTCTACTAAAAGTTTGCACTAACATTTCTGCACTTCTTGATATCAAGGCTACTGGATGAGGAGGAACTGAGCCGAGTTGAGGAAAATGAACAGAAATAACTGTTTGAGTGAAGCCAATGGAAACCATGTCCAGATCCAGGAAAAGAAAAATGAGACAGGAAAGGGAGGGTCACATTTTTTAAGGAAACCGTGTGGTATTTTGGTAATCCTTTGTTGATGAAAAAAAAAAATTAACAGGGCATTAATTATGTCCTAAGAACGGGGCGTTGCTAGTTTGTATCTTCCGACTTTCCAAGGCTGGGCCAGCAGTCCAAGCATTTACCACGTTGTGGAATGGAAACTTAGGCTCCAGGTCTCTGAAGCATTCTTGGATGCATGCTGCCCAGCACCTCTGCAGTGGTGGAAATCTGATCCATGCAGGCATTCAGGAGATAGGAGGATATTTTATAAGACAAGTAATTGACAACCAAATAGTTTCAGATCTTTATAAGACTAGTGTTCAGCCAATGCAAAGTAATGAAACTGGATATGCCAAGAAGATTCCTTCCTTCCTTCCTTCCTTCCTCCCTCCCTCCCTGCCTCCCTTCCTTCTTCCCTCCCTTCTCTTTCTCTCCCTCCCTCCCTCTCTCTCCCTGCTCTCTCTTCCTCCCTCCCTCCACCCCCACTCTTTCTTCCTTGTCTCCCTCTCTTTGTTCTCCTTTTTAAGCTTTATATCAATTACATATATATATGAATTATTTTTGCAATAGTTCACATCATTCACATTCAGTCATATATATAGCATAAGTCCAACATGGGTGCTGCTTCTTCTGGATCCTTAAGTAGAATTAGGAAGGCAATTGCCACTTTCTTTAAAGGTACATGATATGTAGCCATTCATTACTGTGGCAGTAAAAATCATCACAAATCGTTCCCCTCCTTCTATCTTCCCTGGGGAAGCCCCTCTCACACTCATGCTGGTCTGGCCACGTGACTTTGGCCAGACCAGACTCATTGTCCACAGCAAATGCGACATGAGCAGAGACTGGAAAAGTGCTTGTGCGTTGAGATTTGTTCTTTTGCTGTCCTCTGGTTCCTGAGACCACTGTGTGGAGAAGGTTGGGCTACCCTGTTGGAGGATAAGCAAATCACCTCAGCTGACATCAAGCCTACAGCCAGACATGAAATTCAGACTATTCTAAATTAGCCACAGCCAAATTGATTCAGACCAGAAGAATTGTCCAGTCTATCTACAGAATTGTGAGAGATGATAAAGTCTCTTGTTTTAAATCACTACAAAAGCTGCATAACAAACAGTGACCAAACTTGTTATTTTTTTCCTTTTTAAACTTTATTACTGGGATATCTTCCTTAAATATAAGGCATTGTTTAGATTCATGACTATTAATTGTTGTCAAATGACAAATCTCCCCTGCTGGCCAGGAGGCTTTCTTATCAAGCATTCGTGGTAGTCAGGGTGTCATTTGGAAAGGTTGCTTCCCATGTATTGTGGCCCTATGTCATAGGAAGCAGTGCTTCTCATTCAAGCTCTCATGAGCAAGGTCCTAAGGATGAGAACTCCAAACGGGGGTTTAGAAGGTATGTTTTTCTATCCCCTTCTTTTCCCCACACCAGCCAGTTTTTCCATTCTCTGAACCTGGTTAAATCCTTTCTTCTACTTTCCTGTCCCTTATTACTGCTATCACATTCTCATTCCCTAATTGCTTCTAACAAGTTAGCACCTCTCATCATGAGTGTAGGAAAGGATATTAGTATTGTTCTTCCCTTTTAAGTAGGAATTCTGTCATGGTATGCTTATTTTTGGAGGGTGGGGGGTGGGAGGAAGGCCAATGTGGAAGAGCACTCCTAGACTCTCCAGCAGTCTCTCTTCTCTGGTCTTCCTCTCTTTCCAACCCATTCTGGATTCTTCTTCAATCACATTATTACTCTATTACTTATATGTCATCTCATTCCAAAAAGAGGTGACTTACTACCAGATGAATACTTTTAAAGAACTGACCTCATCATGCCACTTTCCTGGTGAAAAGCATTCAGTGGTTTCCCACACTCTGTGGATAATGTTCCAATCCCTCAACCAGGCATTTAGGGCCTTCCACAGTTTGGTCTCACTTTACCAGCTGGGTTTCTTTATATTCTTCATCTAAACACACTATAGCTAACTGCTCTGAAACAAATCTCCCTCATTGTCTGCTCTATATTCTTCTATATTCCATTTCCTTCTTTACCATTAGAGTTACCTTCTAAGGTTTGTCCTAAGTGTCCCCTGTCCTCCACAAATTCTTCTCCAACCACCTCAGCTCATGGTGCTCTCTTGCTCTTCTGAACTCTTTCAGACCTTACATATGTACCAAATGAATGTCCTTAGTCACTCATCAGGTACTTATCACATCCCTACTGTATGGTCAGTTGTCATTTTTGTGTCTTGCAAGTCCTCCAGACTTGATTGCGTGCTCGTTGGGGGAGAGAATTTATGTCTTCACATCCCCCAAATTGCCAAGCACAGTGCCTTATTTAGGGTTGGTGCCCAATAAACATTTGGCAATGCATTGGTTCTCAGCCTTTGAAAACAGTATTTCTCAAAGTGTGCTTCATGCTTTACTACATCAGTGTGACTTGGGGTGCTAATGAAACATGCTGCCTCCTGGGCTCCTTCTCAGATCTACTGGATTTGCATTGTAAGCAAGCTTCCCAGGTGATTCTTATGTTCATAAAAATGTGAGAATCCCTCTTTTACTGAGAAAATACAAAATTCATACATAGCCCCATGGACCCCTTAGTTCTCTAAGTAAAATTTAGGGATCCTGGATTTACTGAAACTTCTAGAATTCAGAAATGAGATTTTTAACTAGGGGTGGGGCATGGCATAGCCCTGGGGAGAAGGGTTTGAAAAATGAGATTTAAGATGATAATATGATTTATATCTGGGAAAGATCCCATATTTCTTGTGATATAAACTACAGAAAGTGGAATGTGACCAGACCCATCTGATTGGTGTGATGGGTAGGAGACCAGCTGGATGATAAGCTTCATCCTCCTGGGGCTTATTCTCGCCTGGGCCCACGGTATCCATTGCAATGCACAGTACACAAGAAGCCCTCAGCAGATAATTTTTGGCTCTGAGTAATTTTTACCATTCAATGGAGTTTTTAAATGAAGGTTATGTATACATGCCCTCAATAAGTACATTTAAATACCATGGATATAACATATGGACTTTAATAACTAATCTGTTTAAAAATATATCTGAACATCACACTTTTTTGTGGAATTTTTAAACTTTAAACTTCTAGCTCAGATTTTAAAAAGATGTATATCATAGATTCACTTTGATGAGGATGTCTGAGTTGTTAATTTGTTTCCTTAAATAAACACCTTTTAAAATAACGTCTTTATTGAGATATAATTTACATGCCATAGATTCAACCTTTTAAAGTAGTGATTTTTTAGTATAGTCACAGAGTTGTGCAACCATAACCACTATCTATTTTTAGAACATTTTTATCACCCCAAAGAGAAATCCTGTACTCATTAGCAGTGATTTCCCCTTCTGTCCTCCAGCCCCACTCCCAGTCTTTGGCAACCACTAACTTACTTTCTAGATGCCTATTCTAGATGTTTCATATAAATGGAATCATACTGTATGTGGTCTTTTGTGACTGGGTTCTTTCATTTAGCATCATGCTTTCAAGGTTCATCCATGTTACAGCATCTATCAGTACTTCATTCATTTTTATGGCTGAATAATATTCCAATTTATAGCTAAATCACATTTTGTTTATCCATTTGTCAGTTTATGGGCATTTGGGTTATTTCCAATTTTTTTGCCTATTATGAATAATGCTGCTATGAACATTCACTTACAAGTTTTTGTGGGGACGTGTGTTTTCATTTCTCTGGTGGAAATACCTAGGAGTGGAATTGCTGGGTTATATGGTAACTCTATGTCTAATTAATGAAGTATCTTTTGCCTCTGCAACTTTGCTACTACTTCTACTATTACTGGACACTAATATTTGTTGAGTATTTACCCTGTCCTGAGCCCTACACTAAGTTCTTCATATACCCAATCTCATTAAACCCTCACAAAACCCCCGTTTCACAGGAGTGCCTGAGGCTTACAGAGGCTAAGTGACTTACTAAAAGGCTAACAAATTTGGATTTAGGTCTGACTCCAGGCCCTGCTGCTCTTAACCATGATTCTACCTGCCCCTGGAGGATCATAGTTCCACAAATAAAAATATTTATTTTCAGGTGTAGCTAATTAGGAAACACTAGAGAAGTTCTTCTGAACTCAAAGTTAATGATAAAACAGTTGCCTCTAAACAGTGGCGGTTGCTGTGAACTCAGTCATGGCTATGTCCTTAAGGAACGTGCCGGGCTACTCATGTTCCTGGTCTTATGGTGTTACTCATGCTCAGGGCTCAGATTCCAGGAACATGTGGTCTTCAGGTGTTTTCCACAGAATTTCCCTTAGGATTTGACAGTGATCAGTGGGCAACATTTTTCCTACAGTCATGTCTTTGACATACAGAACAGCCATCTCTCCTTCTGTGGGGACAACATATCTCTTTTTCCAGATTTAACTCTTGAGGGCACTCTGAATATCTTGGTTTCCTTGGTTGACTTGGTTTATCTATTTACAATAAATAAGCAAATTTCCTTTGAGATAGCTCAATCCAACAGGTATGTATTGAACCAGGTGCTGGGCTCAGGGGGAAGGTAGAGGTGGCGGTGAGGGCCGGAAAGGGCATTACAAGCACCTAATAATGGCTCTCATCCCCGAGGTTCTAACAATCTAAGTGTGTAGACCAAAAAAAAAAAAAAAAAAAAAAAAAAAAAAAAAAAAAAAAAAAAAAAAAAAAAAAAGGCATCAATAAAGGACTCAATAACAAATCCAGACTATAGACAAGGGGTTGGCAAATAAAGTTTTATTGGAACACAGCCATGCCCATTCATTTAGGTAGGGTCTAAGGCTGCTTTTGTGCTACGGTTGCAGAGTTGGGTAGCTGTGACAGAGACCGTATGGCCCTCAAAGCCTAAAATATTTACTATCTGGAATTTAGAGAAAAAGCCTGCCACCTCCCAGGACGAATGATTAAATGTTAAAGCAAGTAGAAAGGATAGCCGTAAGTGGGCTAACAGTTTAGAAGAATGAAAGTTCACACAGCATTTGAGTGTGTTATGTGTGGAGCTGGTTTTTGAGAGGAAGTGAGGCTCAACTTGGGCATGAGAAAAGGGTAGAGTTTGGTCCAGGAGATGAGAAAGACAGAATATTCTGTATAAATGCAAAGCATTTTTAATTTCAATGGTATTATTCAAATAAAGCTATATGTTTAATAATAACAAAGATTATATTTCCCAACACTTCATTCTATTTCTCGGTTGCCACATTCTTGTGAGGTAGGCATGGCAGTTGATTACACTTTGTCAAATGAGGTCCAGAGGTTGGCTGGAAGTCTTGACTGAGGTCATGGAGCTGTAGAGCCTACCTTGCAACTCTAGCAAAGTTCTGACTTTTACAGGGGGCCCACATGAGAACTCTGCAATTTGTATCTGTGTGCAGCAGGGAAAACAATAAGAATTTCAAAATTAAGCCCTTTTATTAATTTGTACATATATTTTTTTCTATTTCGTGAACTTTCATGTCTTTAAACAATA
>PVKH010036088.1:0-11642 GCA_004027955.1 Chaetophractus vellerosus
ACCCCCCCCACCAATGATCCTCTTCTGTCCCCATTGTGACCCTTCTGTGATCCATAGCCTATTCACAGGTGAAGCCATCACAATAGCCAATTGCAATGAGTAGGAAAATGAAATAATAATGGTATTTAAATGTAAGAGTTAAAATATAGGAGAACTTAAAAATAAAAAATAATTTTAGAAAATTAAAAAAATAGAAACAGGAAAACAAGATTTCATTAAAGGATTGGGTTATTCAAAAAATGTAAAAAAAATAATGATATATATGTATATATTTTTTTCCAATTGTGCCTTGTCACTGTAATATCTGGTGTCCAGTCTGTTTCATGGCACCATCCTCTTCTCACTCTCAAGCAGCCCTCCTTTTATCATTTAATTTTCAAAGAAGTTTTGGGTCACAGAAGAGTCACACAGAGAATACAAGACAATCTCATGTATTCAACCTCCTCCTCCATTCCCCCCCATACCAAAACCTTTTTGTATGTGGATGACAGCACCAACATAACTGACAAACAGATAGTGAAACATAATTCCCCAACATTGTCATTGGTCCACATGAAGGTCCACATTTTAGATCGTACACTTTTATAACTTTTGATGCCTGTCACCCTGTCCCATATCCACCACTGCAAGGCAATGGAAAACACTTCCACGGGCCACCAAACAGCCTATATTCGATTCTTTCTGAAAAATTTAAGGGCCATTTTTTTAAGCATCCCATACAAACTATTTAGAATTTTACTATGTACATATTGATTGTGAGGAAAATGGCATGCAATGTCTAGTTTCCCCTTCTGGAATGAGATGTGTTAGAAAGGCTTGATTTATTTTCTCAGTACAGAATTGCAATCATCATTGTAACACACATGGGGCTGTATCTGATCACTTATGAGCTTATATCCAGCCACACATTTGTCTTTATCCGACCTCATACATAATTATAAAAATTTACACTCCCACCAAGGACATATGAGAGTTCTAGTTTCTCCACAACCTCATTAACATTTCAATTATCTGACTATATCTATGTTAGTCTTCATGAGGTATATCACAGCCTGATTTTAATTTACTTTTCCCAGAAAATTAAGCATGTTGAGAGCTTCCTGTCTATGTGCATCTCAGTTATTCTTCATTTGCCTGTTTAAATTTTCAAATTATTCAAAAGAAATAAATGGCTTGTTTAGATTTGTAAGAATTCTTTGCATATACTGAATACAAGTCTTTTTTAAGATCTATATACTGCAAATATTCCCCAATATATGGCTTGCCTTTTCATATCATTAACAGTTAAGTTTGATAAGTCAAAAGTTTTTATTTTGATGAAGTACAACCTCTCAATTTTTAATTTTTCTTTTCTAGGAAATCTTTGTATACTTAACTTCACAAGAGTATTTTTCTATGTTTTCTTATGGAAGCATTATAGCTTTATTACTTTTTATTTTAAGGTCCATGATTATTCATTTTTAAAGGAGGTACTGGAGATTGAACATGGGACCTCATGCATGCAAAGCAGGCAATCAACTACTGAGCTACACCTGCTCTGCCCATGATTATTCTTGAATTATTTCTTTTATATTACGTGAAGTTAGGATTGTAAGTCACTTTTTTCCATATGAATATCCAGTTCTTGCAGCACTGTTCTTTAGAAGTCTTTCCTTTACCTATTTAATTACATTGGAAACATTGCTGAAAATAGATTAACATATAGGCATGGATTTATTTGTAGACTTTGTATTCTATTTTACTCATCTATTTGTCTAAACTTACATTAGTACCACAAAGTCTTGTTTAGTATAGCTGTACAGTAAACTTTAAAATCTTGTGATGTGAACCTACAACCTTCTTTTCAGATTAGTTTAGCAGTTATAGGACTCTTTCATCTTAATATAATTTTGGAATCTGATTACTCATTTCTCCCGTTCAGTTTATGTATTCATGTATAACAAATAATCCTAAAATTTAGTGGCTAAAACAAGAAGTATCATATTAGCGCTCATGATTTCTTTGAGTTAGCAATTTAAATAGAATTTCACTGAACAGTTCTTCTGCTCCATGTGTCATGACCCAAGATCCCTCTTTGGTTTTCATCTTATGGCTAAGGTTTTATGGAAGGTCCAAGAAAAGTATACTCATATGAATAGTTAGTACCTTGTCAGAGATGGTTAGAAGGTTGGGTTCTGTTAGTTCCCTCTTGCTCTCCATGAAGATATAGGGCATATAGGTGAGGTCTTTCCAGCAAGTTTGTCAGATTTCTAAAATAGCAGCTTACGACTGAAGTGGAGGAGGCAAAAACTGCCATGCTGTTTAATAGACACTCCTAGAACTCACCCAGCATCACATTATCACATTATATTAAATGAAACAACCATAGGTTTGCCAAGATTCAAAAGTTGGAGAAATTCCTGCATATCTTGATTGAGAATTTATAGGGTGACATGGAAAATAACATGAGTGGAGATGTTGTTGTATCCAACTTTAGGAAATACCATCTGTCATAGTTCACCCTCTAGCAACACAAATACACATGCCTCATATGCAAAAATATACTTATCCCTTTCTCACAATCTCCCTCCCCTCATTATGGCATCAACTTGAGGGTCAGGATCTTAACTGCTAAATCCAGAACAGGTATGGATTTGGTTCCCTGGGTGCAGTTCTCTTGTACGGTTCCTCAATGATGGTTCCCCTTTCTTTAAAGATCTATGATTTAGGGACCTGCTATCTCTTTCATATGCTCAGGCAATAATGGGGTCCAGGAATACCAAAATACACACTCCTGTCCTAAAGGGTTGCAAACAGAAGGGAATGGTTATTCCTGTAGTGCAACCCTCTTAAATTTCTATCTTCTATGAAGCACCTCATAATTCTTCCATCTTCTATCCATTATGCCATCCCAAAGCTGTTTCCACATTTTTGGTGTTTGCAATAGCAGCACACCACTCTAGTGGTATCAAAATTTGTTTTAGTTACCTAGGCTGTTCAAAGAAATGCAATGAAATTTTTCAGGTTAAATAATGGGAATTAATTTGCTCATGGCTTAATGCTGGAAAAATCCACATCAAGATTTCATCAAAGTGGTGTTTTCTTCCTAAAGATTGTGGTGCCCTGGGGCTGGCTTCTGGTGATTCTTGGCTACTCTGTCACATAGTTGGCACATGGTGGCATCATCTGATCTCTCCCTTCTCTTCCAGGTTCCATCAATTTCCAGGCTCTCACTTCTTGTGACTTTTTCTTCTCTATCTGAATCTCATTCTGATTCTAAAGTACTCCAGTAACAGGATTAAGACCAATACTAATTGGGCTGGGCCAGATCTTCACAGACGTAACTTCACAAAAGGTCCACTTACAATGGGATCACACCCATAAGAATGCCTTAAATTTAAGAACATGTTTTTCTGGGATACATATAGCTACATACCACCACAGTAGTTATTCAGGAAGGATCTGTGGAAAGTCCTTTTTTCTGATTGTTTGGACCCCTTTGAACTGCATGAAAATCTGACAAGTACTTTGCAAAGTGTATATGAGCAGAAGCCCTGCCGTTCTGGACTGAAAGAGACAGAGAATGGATGGATTGAAGGAAATGTGACTTCAAAGGCAGAACCATGGAAGCAGAATTTTGGAGCAAAGAGATCTCCTTGGACCAAGAGAAAAGACCCACCCATGTGTCTGATGAAATCGAGTCACCTCTGCCCTTAAAGGGGGCAGGTCATCTGCCCTGGTGCATGGAGAGGGTAAACCTGCACCTTGATGTTCAGAGAGAATGCCACAACTCCAATGCTGGGGCTTGTGCCCTAGAATTCTTGGATAGGCTGGATTCCATTCTGGTGCTCAGAGAGGATAGGTACTACAATATAGCATCCATGAAAAGCCTGACTACTGCACAAACATTTAAAAGGGTGGTACAGCTGCTCCAGCAGTTCTAGGCAGCAAGTATGACTCCACAAATGACTCTCAGACCTTGAGATCTAATGGTGCTTACCATACAATGTTTCAGACTTGTTTGGGACCTATGATGACTATTTTCCTTGAAAATTATTCCCTCTGGAATGGGAATATGTATTAGTCAGCCAAAGAAGTGATGATGCAAAGTAGCAGAAATCTGTTGGCCTTCAAAAATGGTACTTATTTGGTGTAGAAATTTACAGTTATAAGACCATTAAGAAACCAACTCAAGGTACCATAGGAGGTAAATTCTCACAAAAGATGTTTGCCAATCTCTGCTAGGATTCAGCCTTCCATCTTCCTCTTAAGGCTCCATGGTCAAGGCTTCTTTCAACCTCAGCTGTAGGTTGGAATAAGGCTCATTTCTTTTGAGGCTCAACTGCACTGTTCTCTTGAAAAGGTCATCAGGCAAATGGCTCATCTTTCTCCAGGGCCCCAGGATCAACGATTTTTCCTCTGCCTTGTCTATTGAGATTTCTTTTCTTTCCTCTGTGTATTCATCTGTGTGTCTTCTTGAGTGAGTGTTCATTTATATAGCCCAATAAGGGGACATGCATTAACCTGAGTTACACCCTACTGACATGGTTAGATCAAAGCCCTAATCTTAACATAATTTAATCAAAGACATCCCAGCTGAATCTAATACAGTCAAAGGGTTTCATGCCCAGAAGAAAAGACCATTTTACAAACATAATCTCTCTTTTTGGAATACATAAATAATCTCAAACTGCCACAAAAAGTGTATCCTCTGTTTTTCTTTCCATTTAATTTGCCCAGGATGGACCACATTCATAACTGATTTTGAAAAGACTTTGTACTTAACATTATTATTGAAATGGGATAAGTCTTTTGGGCTATTGTAATGGAAAGAATGTAATTTGCAAACAGGAAGAACATGTCTTTTGGAGATCCAAAGCACAGGTTATGTTAGATTGAATTATGTACCTGAGAAAAGTAAAGCATTATTAATTTTAATTAATTCCAATGGGTGTGAATCTTTGTCAGTAGAATCTTTTGAAAATGTTTTTAGTTATGGTCTGACCCAACTTTATGAGGTTGGGCCTTAATCCTATCACTGGAGGCTTTTTAAAGAAAGAATGTTCTCACCACAGATGACGTCCATATGGATGATGCCCCACATCTTTCTCTTCTCTTTCTCTTTCTTGTAAACCCATCTTTCAGACCTTAGTTCTCAGGGACTGCTCAATTTCCTTAATTCATATCACTGAGTCATGTACAGCTCATCCTTCAATGCCTGGCTTGCTTCACTCAACATAAAGTCTTCAGGATTCATCCATGTTATCCCGTGCATTAGCACTTTATTCCTTCTTACTGCTGAGTAGTATTCCATTGAATGTATGTACCACATTATGTTTATCCATTCATCTGTTGTTGGCCCCTGGGTTGATTCCAACTTTTGGCAATTGTGAACAATGTTGCTATGAACATTGGTGTACATATATCTGTTCGTGTCTTTGCATTCAATTCTTCTGGATATATACCCAGCAGTGGAATCGCTGGATCATATGGAAGATCTATATTTAATTTTTTGAGGAACCACCATACTGTCTTCCACAGTGGCTGGACAAATCCACAATCCCACCAGCAGTGGATGAGGGTTCCCATTCCTCCAAATCCTCTCCAACATTTATAGTCTGCAGTTTTTTTAAAAGCTGCCATTCTAATGGGTGTACAATGGTATTTCATTGTAGTTTTGATTTGCATTTCTCTAGTAGCTAGAGATGTTGAACATTTTTTCATGTGCTTTTTAGCCTTTTGTATTTCTCCCTTGGAGAACTGTCTTTTCAGGTCTCTTGCCCATTTTTAGTTGTTAGTCTTTTTATTTTTGAGGTGTAGGATGTCTTTACATATGCAAGACATTAGGCTCCTCTCAGATATATGGTTGCCAAATATTTTCTCCCATTGCATAGGCTGCCTTTGTATTTTCTTGATAACATCCTTTGAGGTGCAAAACGTTTTAATTTTGAGGAGATCCCATTTATCTATTTTTCTTTTGCTACTCGTGCTTTGGGTGTGAAGTCCATGGAACCATTTCCTATTAAAAGGTCCTTTAGATTCTTCCCTACATTATCCTCCAAGGTTTTTACAGTCTTGGGTCTTATGTTTAGATCTTTGATCCACCTTGAGCTAATTTTTGTAGAGGGTGTGAGATGGTGTTCCTCTCTCATTCTTTTGCATATGGATATCCAGTTCTCCATGCACCACTTGTTGAAGAGACCATTCTCACCCCACTGAGTGGGCATGGTGAAAATTAAATGAAAAATGGTGGGATGCTTGAGAGTGAGAAGAGGAAGTTGCCATGAAACAGACTGGACACCAGATATTGCACTGACAAGGCAAATTCAGAAAAAAAAATTTATATATATATTTTTTTTCACATTTTTTGAATAACCCAATCCTTTATTAATATCTTATTTTCTTTTTCCTATTTTTTAAAAAAATTCAATTATTTTTTATTTTTTAAGTTCTCATATATATTTAACTCTTACATTTAAATATTATTATTTCATTTTCCTATTTATTGCAATTGGCTATTGTTATGGCTTCACCTTTGAAGAGGCTATGGATCACAGAAGGGTCACAACAGGGATGGGAGAGGATCATTGGTGGGAGGTGTCAGGGATGGGGTTGCATGGGAGGAAGTCCACGTGAACATTCATAAAAGGCATGCTTAATTGTTCAAATGCTTCTGGGGCATGGTCACAAGGTGAAAAATTACTCAATGAATGGGGGAACTCTGAATTCCCATCTTGGAGAGCTCTGCCATGTTTTCCAGGAGAGTAGCAACAACCCTCCAAGTGCAGGGGCAGTTTCTGGCAAAGGGAGATGATCCATTGATGGGACCTTGTTATTGATGACAAGCCTTATGAGTCTTTGCTCTTGAAATTGAAACATCCTAGTTTTATGGGGTGCTTAAGACTTAGCTCTTGAGAACCTCCTTGTTGCTCAAATGTGGCCTCTTTCTAAGCCAAACTCAGCATATGAATGCATTACCTACGTTCCAGTGTGGGACATGACTCCTCAGGATGAGCCTCCCTGGCAATGAGGGATTACTAACAAATGCCAACTGGCAGTACGACAGGAAAAAGTCTTTGCATAAAAGGGGGAAATGGTAAAGACAAATGCGTTCATAGGGCTAATAGATTTCAAAGTGAGTTGGGAGTTCAACCCAGAGGTAACACTTATGCAGATCCCAGTACGACCTCCTAGGCTTCCAATACAGATATCACCCCAAACAGAGGGCCTCCTGAGGGCTTTGTAGATATCCAGGTCCTATACCAGAGCAGATAGCCCCAGAGTTTGGTGCCTTACCAGTGGGCCCTAATTTGGTGTCCTTGCTCCTGAGAGTGACAGAGTCTTACTGAAATATGTCTTCACTGCACATGGTCCATCTGTCTCTTCTATTCAAACCTATATTTGATGCTGAGATTTAGGTGTATTTGCAGAGACTGGAGACTATGAGCTGTCCATGTGCCAACTGGATCTAGAGGCTCTGTGGACCTGCAACTCCTACTCTACAACTCAATGGGCTCACCCAGGACACCTAGTGGGGAGATGATGATGGATGGCGGCTATCCTGGGGAATGGAGAGAGCCTGCAGTTGCAGGCAGATAATCTCTTCCATCATATCCATGAAATATAAGCCCCCTCTCACTTGGTGGTGGAGGGGACATCACTATCCTAGACTCCTCCAGATTGGGGGAAGAGTTATGGATGAGTGTGTACTTCTTGGTGTCCTGTTGTAGACTTGTGATTCATGCACTGAAAGAAATTACAAAATTCTGTGGAGCCAGGGGCCACTGGACCCTTTGAAGGCAGGGAGAGGGAAGGGCATTTGTAATACGGGGTCTTTTTTGGGACTTGGGAATTGTCCTGGGTAATGCTGCAATAGAGGATATAGGCCATTTTATAACATCATGTATTGTGCAGAACTGTGTCGGAGAGAGGGTGTTCTACAATCTGAACTGTGATCCATGCTTGGTGGCAAAGCCCCAAAATGTGTATATCTATTACAGTTATTGTGCCACTCTGATGAAGGATGTATATGTGGGAAGTTGTGGGTGGTGTGGGAGGTGGGGCATATGGGTACTCCTAAAGCTTCTGTGTAACATTTACATAATCGATGTAACTTTTAAAAAATGATTAAAATTATTTTAAAAAAAGAATGTCCTGTGACTGAGTAGAAACTGGAAGTCAATACAACTCAAAAGAGAAATGAAAGGCTTGTCATGTGACAAGAAAGCCAAGGTACCCAAGTATTGTTGGCAGCCAGGAACAGAACCATCTTCAGGGAGAAAGCATCAACTTGCTGATGTCTTGATTTTGGACTGCTTCTAGCTTCAAATTTGTGAGGCAATAAATTTCCATTTTTTCAACCAACCCACTGCATGGTACATATGTTAACAACCTGGGGTACTAAGACAAAGCCCTTCCAGCTTCCATCTACCTCCTGGCACCAATGTCAGTGACAGATGCTTTGGATGTTTTTATGGATGCACCTCATTTTGAATTTCCAATTATTGTTCAGTGTATCTCTTGCTACATGATTGTATTAGACTTGGTTCTCTCAAATCCAACAGGAGAGATTTATAAATATTATAAGAATTTATAAATTTGTCACATGTAATGGTGGGCCCATACCTCCTCACATTCTGTAAGGCAGGCTGAAACCTGGGAAGTCTGATGAAGGATTTCAATGAATTCTCCAGGAAAAATGGCTAGCCAAAATATAGATGGGAATTTTCTCTTCTGACTTGCTGAAATCAACACTTCTCCTCTAAGGTCTTCAACTGATTAGATGAGACATCTCTCATTGCTAAAGGCAATATCCTCAGTTGATTGTAGATGTGAACAGCCAAAGATTCCCCCAACTAACTAGTGTTTTAAGTCTACTAAATGCTCTCACAGTAACAATCAGGCCTTTTCTTGCTTTGCCAAACAGCAGGGCACCATTACTTGGCTAGCTTGGCACATGAGCCAAACCATCACAATGATATATGACTCCAAATATTTGGGACTTTGCAACAAATATTTTATTTTTTCTCAATATTTGTGAGACAGAAATTCAGACAAGGCTTGGCTAAGTGTTTCTTCTGCTTCATGCGGCTTGGACTACAGTCAATTTGTGTATTCAACTGGGCTTCTCTGAAGGGTCCATGAGAGCTTAATTCCCATTCATGGAGTCTCAGAAGTGATATATAGCAGGGATCCTCTGAGTCCCTCTCTCTTTCCATTTGGATGCAAGATGTCTTTACAAGGTTTTTCCAGCAGGATAGACCTCTTTCATAATGTGCAGTGCTTCTAGTGTTAGAAAATATAAGGTTTCAGGCCAGAAAAGGGCTATGTTCATAACTTACAGTGACACATTCACAATCTTCAATTGGTAAAATTAGTCACAGGGTCTGGTCATCATTGAGGGTGTAGAGAAATGGATACAACACTTGACGGTGGAGAAGCAAAGTTATATTACAGAACAGAATATCTGATGGAAGATATTGTCGCATCCCTTTTTGGACAGTACAATTTTCTACATCTCAAAAGGAGCATAATGTTAATGTCTGAGGGATCTGTAGTGATGTTCATCTACTCTTATATTCCTGGTATTAGTCTTTTGGATTTTACTCTGGATCATATTTTCTAGAGGTTTGTCATTTTTATTACCAAATAAGCAACTTCTTAATATCAAATACATAATTTGGCTTTTTTACTTTGTTTCATGTTTTCTATTTTATTGAACTTTGATCTTGACTTGATTAAAAACTTTATTTTTCTTACTTTGAAATTAAATTTCTCTTCTTATTGTAATTTTAAGGTAAAAACTTAAATAGGTGTTTTAAACATTTATTTTTAATATAAGCATTTAAGCTACAAATTTACCTGTAATCACTGCTTTGGTTATATCCACATATTTTGATATATTTTAGTGTTTAGTTCTAAATATTTGCTTATTTATCTCATGATTTCTTCTGTGGTTAATGGTTCTTTAAATATTTATTGCTAAGTTTTCAAATGTTTGGAAGATTTTATAGATATATGTAATAAATATCCATTTCAGCATAACAAATTACCCCAAAACTTAGTGGCTTGAAACAGTACAATTTATTATCTCTAGGTTCTCTAGGTCCACAAACTGGGCATAACTTAGTAGGTTCCCCTTCATGAGGAAATGTAATGAAGGTATCATCTCAGACTACAATATTTCTTCAAATAGGTTTTCTGCTCCATTCTCATTTGAAGAAATGACTAAGTTTGCACTTTCAAGCTAGTTGACATGGTCAATGACAGGAATCAGTTTCTTATGGGCTGTTAGACCAAGGGACTCCTGTCCTCACTGATGGTTGGCTGAAAGCCACTTTCAGTTCTTTGCCATGTGGGCTTCCCAATTTGCTTCATCACAGAAAACATGGAAGGACAGCCAGAGAGTGAAAGGTAATGAGACAAAAATCATAGTCTTTTATAACTTAATCACAGAATTGACATCCCAATATTTTAACCATATTCTATTTATTAGTAACAAGTAGCTAGGTCCAACCCACTAGGTCCAACCATGTCACCAGGACAGGGGTTCACACAAAGGCATGAATACCAGGAGTTAGGTATCACTCAAAATCATCTTTAAACTTGCCTACCATGGTATCTTGTTGTTATTGATTTGTAATTTAATTCTATTGTAGTAAGAGGACAAACTCTGTTATTTGAAATTAATTAGGTCTTGTTTCATAGCCTACCATATGGTCTATTATGGCCATTCAATGTGCAATGGAAAAGAATGTATTCTGTGTTTGATGGATGTAGCATTCTGTAAATGTTAATTAGGTCATCTTGGATGAGAGTTTTCTTCAAGTATATTCTATAATTATTTGTTTCATCTATTTGCTCTATCAGTTACATAAAGGGCCACAAAAATCACCAACCAAGATTGTGAATTTGACTATTTTTGCTTATTGTACCCTCAATTTTTGTTTCATGTTTATTGAAACTGTTATTGAATACATACACATTTAGAATTATATTTTCTTAGAAAACAGATTTAACATTATGTAATAATCTTTGTCAAGTTGAAGCCTACTTATTTATTTTTTATAATTTTTTTCATTTTCTAAAAGATACTTAGATTACATAAATGTTACACAAAAACTATAGGGATTCCCATATGCCCCACTTCCCACACCCTCACACCCTCCCACATAAACATCCTTCATTAGTGTGGCATATTCATTGCAACTGATAAATGCATCCTAGGGTTTTGCCATTAAGCATAGACCATAGTTCACACTGTAGTCTACACTCTCTCCCACACAGTTCTGCATGCTATGTAATGATATAAAATGGCCTATATCTGACATTGCAGTGTCATTCAGGATGATTCCTACATCCCAAAAAAGCACCAGTATTACAACTGTTTTTCCCTCTCCCTGCCCCCAGAGCATCCAGTGACCACTGGCTCCACATTAATGTTGTAATTTCTTCCATTGCTAGAATCACAGCATATCTATAGTAGAATACCAGTAAGTCCACTCTCTCCATAGTTCTTTCCCCAATCCTGAGGATTCTGGGATGGTGATTTCAACTCCAACTCTAATTGAGAGTGGGCTTATATCCCATGGGGAAAATCAATAGGACTATCATGCTCACAGATGCAGACTCTCTCTGTTCCTTTGGACGGTCAGTGTCCATCA
>PVKH010036089.1:0-11643 GCA_004027955.1 Chaetophractus vellerosus
ACTCTCACCAGACCTTTGGCAGGATCTTTGTTTTTTTTTTAGGTACAAAATAAAACCACCTGCCATTTGAGCAGGAGGAGAATCTTCTTTCTGCCATGGTGATAGAGAAGGTATGACATTACATCCACCTGGGTGTAATATGGCAGTCAGTCTAATACAGAGTTTATTTTTCAGATAACGAGGACCTTAAAAACTATGCAGAAACAATGTCATATAGCTAGTCTTTTAAAAAAGAGGAAAAGAAAAGGAATAAAAAGATCCTATGTGCTAAATAAAGTGAAAAGCATTTGCTCTGAAGAAGAAACCAATAGAAACTTAAAAAACGAAGAGTTTTCCAAATAAAACTCAACCTTTCATGTTCATACCTGGAAAAGGCTTGTAGAGTTCTACATCCATTAGAAAAGGGTAGGGAAGATTTAGTTTGATTTGTCTCACTCTGGTTCAAAACTTTTGTACTTACATCTTGTCTTGACCAGCACCAACTCTGAGAGTCAACCTGGGGATCACTGGACTTGGGGCTGGAACTACCGGCTCCACTTTTATCTGTTGACATTAATACATTAGAGTTAAACATATTTTTTACAATAAAAGTATCGCCTACCTCTTCTCCTACTTCCCCATCCCCACAAGCTTAATAAACACGTTTAAGCCTTGAGTATGGCTAAAACGCTAAATGTAAAGATAATCTGGGCTTTTCTATGCTTTTGTTTCCCAACAACTAAAGGCTACCTGGAACCATGAGGAATTCTATAAGCCCCATCACATTATGTAAATATAATAAAGTTATTTCTGTATTTTCTTAGTTTGGTTAATTTCTTAGATTTTATTATATTGTTAGAAAAATTTGAATGACAACAAAAATGGCTATCTAGATCATTTGGTAGAACATTTAAGTAATTACTAGACAACAGAAATAGAAAGAAATGCAATGGTATTTCCACTGTAAGATAACATCCCTCTATTCATGAGATTTGACAAACATTAAGTTAATCTTAAGTTTACATTACCAAACAAGAAAGCTGAAACACCAAATGTAATTACAGCATTAAATTGTTCCACTTTTGGCTAGTAGTAAACAGATCCAAAATGCTGTGAAAGAAAAAAACTATTTTCTTTTTTAGAACGAATTTATGGTAATGGAAATTACTACACCAAATAAGATGAAGACCACGAATATCTGAGATATTAGTCAGTCAGAAAGGGCATATACAAATTAAATGAGGTATTAAAGGGCCTTCCTCACAATTTTTGGCTATGGTAAAGTAAATGTTTTGAATGAACAATGAAACAGAAGCTCTGCAGTTTCAAATGATCATCTATATCAGGGTTTTTCAGCGGGGGCTTTACTGGCATTTTTGGTGGGACAGTTCTTTGTTGTATGGGCCTATGCCAAGCATTGCCAGATGTTTAACATCCCTGGTTCCCAGGTACTTTCTGCCAGTAGTACACTGCTAGTCACTGTAACAAACCTGAAGCATTCTTAGTTAAACCACAGATTTATAAATTTCAAGCTTGAGAATTAAATCATAATAAGAGAGTGCAGTGGTTCTAAAGGTAAATGAATAGATCAAATAATGCTCATATAATTAAGATACTGCACATTTATCCAATCTATTATTTTCTCACTTGTCTCCACATAAAGTCACTTTCTGCCTATCATCACATCAAGATCTAGTACTTCAACCATTCTCTTGAACAGTGCCAGGCACATAAGACACGCTCAATAAATATTTGCTGTTATTAACAAATTATCTTGCAAGCACCTTCAACTCTTGCCTCTCTGTCATTTCTCCATTTGACCAGGCCTAATCTAAAGTCATCCTCCAGAGCTGAGTGTCAACAAAGAAAAATTTAAAAAACATGTTAACTTCTGCCATCAAAAACTCAAAACTCATCGATTTGGGTAACCAGCTAACCTAAATAAGGGCAGGGGCCATGTCTGTTTTATTTATTACTATCTCCCAGTGCCTACCAAGGATATGACACATGACAAGTGCTTCAGATGTATTTAAAGAATAAATATGAAGCAAAAATGTCAAACCTTTATCTCTTGCAAGACCTACCATATCCTTTCCCTTTTCACTAATCAAACCACAAGAAAAAAAAAATACTGAAGTCACTAGGAAGAACTCCTTCAACTGCTTACAAACTTGCAAAGTTCTCTGCACCCACAGCTATTCTAGAGTCCAGCTCCTCCAGTCTTCTAAAGGCCCTTCCTCCATCAATTACTTATTTACAGTATCGTCATCCTCTCCGTTGAATTATTTTCATCTAGCACTTAAATGTGCCCAATTCTATCTTTTGAAAATAATTACCTTTCTTCAACCACTAGCTAACAACCTCTTGCAATTTTCAGTCTTCAATCCATTGTCTCTTTCTTCACTTTGCTGTCTCTATTTCTTCTCTTCATTTCTCAGTCCACTCCAGTCTAGTGTCTGCCCCAACCATGGCACTAAAACCACTCTTTCTAAACAAAGATTAATTCCTAATTTTCCAGTATGTTTTTCCATGATAGGGTTTATCATATTCTTTCCTTTTCCTTTACAGAATCTTCTACTTTTGTCTGACCTTAGTTGGTTCTCTCTCCTCCTCTTGTCATTCTACGGTTTCTTCCGTTATTTCATTCATGTCCATGGTTTCAATGATAAGTTTCAAGTATGTTAGGTCTTCAAAATCTCTCCACACAAAAACTGATTGAATCTAAGACCAAGATATAAAGTCGCCTCCTGAGCACTTCCAACTAAATATTCTATAAGTATTTCATCTCATCACACCCAAATCTTAACTTATCAACTTCTTCAGAAAATATGCTTCTCCAAATAATCTCAGTTTTGGCAGATGCCCTGGTCTTTGGATAGGATAAGCCTTCAGGATCAAGGGTCACTGGGTTGGGGGTAGAGCAAGACCCATGTATTACTAGCTAGGGTTTATTTGTATTCACTTTCACAAGATTTTGCTTATTTATTTATTTATTTAAAGATTTATTTTTTTTTATTTAGTACATATCCCCCACCCCCCCGCTTGCTCTTGCTGTGTGTCCATTCCTGTGTTCCTCTCTGTCCGCTTTGTCTCCCCCGTTGCGGTGACGTGCCGAAACCGGTCACCGCACAGGTGGCTTTGCCCCGCTTGTGGGCGGCTTCTGCTTCCAGTCATGGCCGGCTCTGCTTCAGTTTACAGGTGGCTGACTGTGCTCCGTTCGCGGGCAACCTGCCCTGCCCGTGGCGGTTTTGCCCTGCCCATGGCAGCTTTCTGCCCTGCCCACGGCGGTCTGCCCACTAGGAGAGGTCCCCGGGAACCGAACCCGGGGCCTCCCATGTGGTATACCGGCGCCCTATCCACTGGGCTATACGGCTGGCCCCAGATCTTGCTTTTTAAATGAAGAGTTCTGTCTCTAAAATAATCTGAAACCCGACAATCCAGTCTTTCCTTTGTGAACTATTTTGATGTCTATACTTTTCTCACCTATTTGTTATCTTTGAGATAAACAAATATAATAAAAACAAACAAACATTTATGAACCACTTACTATTTGCCAGGCATTGCGCTGGGTTATTTTTCTTACATTATCATTTAGGATTGATAACAATCATGTGGAACAGATATTATGGTTGCCATTTTATAGATAAGCTGATCATGGATGAAGCAAACATTTTTCCTTTCTTTTCCATTTCCTTTCCCCTTCCTGTTCTAAGGTCACACAAATAGCAAAACTGGGGCTGAGATGCAGTCTTTCTGATTCAGAGAATAAAGAATTAAAGTTCCTATTTCTTAAATTCTAAAAAATTTAAGGGTCACATACTCATAAGTGAAGAAGTATTGGCAGTTAGATTTCTATTCTTTCAACCCACACTACTACTATTTAAGCCTTTAAGTAATTTTTCTGAAGCTTTACTTAAAAACAAAAGAATATTTACCACTTTAAAACCTTTTACTTTATTATTACTCTGCTTCACATTGTATGTTTGGCCCATTTCTGTTACAGCACTACACATTAACTATAACTTACATTTGTACAGCACTATGCAAAGTGTGACCCATATACTTTATCCAATTTGATCTTTACCACTCTATAAGGCAGGTCTGGAAGGTATTATGATTCCCATGTAATGAGGGCTCAGAAAGATTAAGTGATTTGCCCAAAGTTATAAAGTTAGTAAATGGTCTAAATCCAGATCTCCTGACACCAAATCTATCTTCTGTTCTATCTGACCACCCTGACTCTTTGTTTTAAAAAAACAATTTATTGAAGTAAGTCATTCATACATGAACATACATAAACTATAAGTATTCAGTAAACATTGTGAACTTACAAAACAAACATGTATAACATCATACAGGGCTCCCACACATCACCCCACCACAAAGACTTTGCATTGCTGTGAAACATTTAATAAACTATGAAAGAGCATTGTCAAAGTATTACTACTAACCATATTCTGTTTCTTACTCCCCTACACCCTGACTCTTTGACACCCATTTTGAGTCCTTTCTCTTCTAATGCTGATGTGCTGGGTGGAGTTGGTGACTTCCTTTGCCAGTGTCTCCTCTGATGAATGACATACACTTGTGCGATGGCTAGGGTTAGTTGTAAATAACTTTTCTCTATGGAAGGCTAACTAGTTTATATGGAAATTAAGATTAAGTTTGGCCTCACCGCCATTCAAATGAACCAGCTGGGATTTTCATGCTGGGCAAAAGAATCAAGACAAATTTATGGCTCACTATTTAAAAAGTTAAATTTTTTCATACATATAATATATGCAAACAAAAATGGAGGTACATTTTATAAGTCAGATAAAAATGGTATAAATGTGCTCTGAAGATAAGAGGTATTTAGTAAACTTGTTGAATTAATGAATGATTCAGAACCGGCTACTCTCAGCTCAAAGTTTTATCTATAACTAGGGTTTTGCCACATCATCCAGATACACCTTAAGGGTAAAAGAGAGAGCTATTAATTATACCACCTAATAGGTGTAAATTGGGACTGTCCCAGACAAACCAGGACATATGGTAATCTGCCCTAAAAGCTACTTCAAATACCTAATTTCATTCTTAAAGAGGCAAAAATCAAATTTAATTTAAAGAACAAAATTCATGCAAATGTAAAGAAAAATTAATGAGGATGCTGATGATATTGGAAAGATACAGGAAGCACTATTTCTAAATAAAAACTTTGTACCAGATTTTTGTTTACATTAACCAAAATGCCTACCAAAATAAAACACAGAGAACTTTCCTACAATCAAAATAATTTCTCATGTGTTCTTCCCAGAAATCAAGACTAAATGACAATTATTTAAACAATAGACCTAATGCGATCTTTTAATGGGATGAAGCTAAAATCAGAGGACAGTGTGAGCTTTTAAGGGTTAAAATAAAAGAGCCGCACTTTTGAGTAATGCTGAGAATTGGGGCGAGCAGAAGAGCATTTACAGTGGATTACTAAGCTTCCCAATTCACCAAAGAGGTAAAGTCCAGCAATATAAGACTCCTTTGTAGCTAACTAAAAATACATTGTCAGTGGATTTGTTCAGTTTTATGTATAAGCAATACTTCTTTCACCTGAACTAATACTAGTAGTCATATAAGCCCCTTATTGCCATGTGCTGAATTTTTTTTGCTAATCTTCAAGGATTTAGCTTCTTTGCCACATACCTCAGGGCACCAACTGATAAAGCTCTAACTCTCCATTTTTCCAGGACACCAGCAGTGCGGCCTTGCAAAAAATGAAAATCGCTCAAGAGATTTAAAGGGGAAATTTATTTTTAAAATCCTGACTTGAAGCAAAGTGGTGGATTTTTAAAAAGCTTATCTATAAGGAATCAGTTTAAATTTAAATTCTATCTCAGAACTCTTTCATGCATTCCAGCTTTAAAGTTTATCTTTTGACAGGGACTTTCTGCAAAGGTAATGGGCAGCTTTGTCAATATAATCTGCCCAAGTTAAAAAAAAAAATTAACGTTAAACTTCCATTAAAAAATATGTGTGTTTGTGTGTGTGTGTGTGTGTGTGTATGTACTAGATAGGGTATTAGCAAATCCTCATTAGTTCACATTCCCATTTAGGCTAATATGTCAGGGGAAAAAACCCTATATGAGTGCTGATGAAAAGCCTAAAATAATCTAACATTTTGGATGCTGAACTATGGTAATTATCTTGCTATTTTTCTTAGTAATTAAGGTCTCCACATTATTTCCATTTAGAAACACGGGTTAACTATATACAGATAAACCCTTTATAATATTAAAAAGGCAGTCAGAAGATCTATGGTTGTGGTTAGTTATTGCAACTGGTTTCCAAAACTGACAACTGAAACAGAATTCAGGCTTTCAGATGCTTGGAGTTCACTCATAAAAAGACTTGGAGATGGCCTTTTGTAAACTTCTATAAATTCAAGTATGCTCATTTAAACATTAAGTTCCTGGAGTAAGAGTTATAAGAAACAGGAAAGGACTATTTCCCCCCTTTTATTGGGTTATTTTATTTAGTGAAGACCCTTATTATGATAGCTCATGAGAAAAGACTGAAAATGAGACTATATTATTTTGGATAGAAAAGAAAAAAGATGAAAATGTTAAAGGACAATCCAGTAAGACTATCAAAAAAAGAACAAATCTTAATTTCAACAAAAGATTGTTTGGGACCAAATCCTAAGAAATTTCGGCATTAAAAAACAAAAATCTTAATTGTTCTGAGTCCTAAAGTCATTAAAGCTTCGGGGAACTCTATTTCCTGTTTTTCAAAATATAATCAGATGATCTCTAAGGTCTCTTCAAGCAGTAAAACTTTATAATATCATGATGCCACCTTACCCTATAATATACAAACCATTCTTACCCCTCTCATTAGCCTTCTGCTTCTTAGAAGCACCAAAGCAGACTGAGGAGATTGTCCTGAAAAGGTGGTTTTGTGTAGTAACACAAACTGGCTACACTCAGAAAGATGTGGGTCAAGCCATAGCTCTTCCATTTACTGGCTGGAAATAGTGGTGTCACAGTTTTTTCAACTAAAATAGGAGTAACAAATATCAACCCCTCAGAGCTGTTGGGAGGATTAAATAATAGAATTCTGGCCAGGCCTGGCACTTGTATGCACAGTAAAAGTAGTAACTGGT
Organism: Chaetophractus vellerosus; assembly: GCA_004027955.1. Lineage (NCBI taxonomy): Eukaryota > Metazoa > Chordata > Mammalia > Cingulata > Chlamyphoridae > Chaetophractus > Chaetophractus vellerosus. The sequence continues at coordinate 7,118 of PVKH010036089.1, forward strand.
AATTGCTACTGTCATTTACTATGTAGGTTAGTTCATTCAATAAAACAGTTTGTTAATAATCAATAGGATGAAAATCTTGGACTTATGGGCTTTCTATTATAAACAACTCTCAATTACCCATGGGTGGAATATTAACATAATTGGTTGTTTGCAAGAAAAGTCTGAATTAACTGGCAGTCTTCTACTCATCTTAATCAAATGACACAAAGTGTTCTTCACTTACTGTTCTATGAGAAGGCAGAAGAGAAGGCCTTTGCAACCACAATATTCTTTGGAAAGATATGAAACTTATTTTAAAGCAGAGGTAAGCCATACTTTGTAATAATCCTGTCTCCTCAGGTACTGTTTGGGAGGAAGGAGACAGAAGGAAGGAAGCAGAGGGTGCGAGAGATTAAGGGAGACTGGTGAATGACTATTATGTGGTAGCACTGGAATTTAAACCCAGGTCGGTCTGACTGCCAGGGCCCATGCTCTTTGTGGGCCAGCAATGCCCTACTTATCCACAGACTGTGATGCCAACATTTTTGAGGTGAAAGTCTATGGTGACTTCCCAGATCATACTCAAATAAGTATACAAACATATTCCCAAGTCTTGATGATGAATTTTGGCTTATCTTCCATTAAAAATTATAGGTATAACTGCCCAATTCCATTACCATAAATAATGATGCATTTTCTTATTTATTTTTCACAATGATCCTCCCCTCAAAAAAAAAAACACTTAAAATTCCAACATTAAATTTTAAGTAGTATTGTACATTCATACAAACCCAAAAGATACTGTGGTTTAAAATAAAGTCATGCAATATGCACACTGATTTACACACAAATGAGAATTTTAGTAAAAATTTAAAAATGCTCTGAATTGTACTGTTAGGTGTATAGTTGCTAAAGCTATACGGCTGTTTGTGACTGGCTGACATAATTGCTATAATACATTTTCAATAAAAAGTTAAGTTGGTTCTATTTTAAATAGATGACAGATCAGACTCTCAACCCTGACTAATCACATTATTGCCCATAGAGGGAAACTGAAAGCTTGTGCATAAATTACCACATTTGGGATTACTGCTACTACTACTAGAAAAATGATTTTACCTTCTGATGGTGTAGCATAAGCCAGGGGGCTTACATGTATTATTTCACTTAATCCATTCTGAACTTAGTGTAGGAAAGCATAGTGGTTAAGAATATCAATTATGGCATCTGATGGCCTGGGTTTACATTCTGGCCCCTGGTGGATTGTTTAATAGCTGTGTGACCTTGGGCAAGGTTACTAACCTCTCAGTTTCTCATCTGAACATGATAATAATTATAGGGTTGGGGTGAGGAACTAAATTTATCCTAAGTGCTTTAACACTGTGTTTGGGGTACAGCAATTATCAGTAAATGTTAACTACTACTGGTTTGTTGTTTTTAGTTAGTCAGAATGAGAAGGAGGAATGAGATTATGGCCCTCAGGCTTTTGACTAATGTTTCCTGGGGCAGCATAGATATACCTCATTTGTCTTGTTGCTTCATTTCTGTGGATATGTAAGAAAATTCTTAGATCACACGTAACCCCATTTCAGGTACTCCTTTACTTACTCAAATGACTTGATACTTGGGGAAGTTAAGTGGGGTTGAAAAAGAAGTATTAATGTTTATGCTAACACCCAATTTCTACTCTTCGTCAATGACATTTCCATAGTTTGCACGAGGTTTATTCTTTCCTATCTGTATAAAGGGCTAAAATTTAAGGAATGATAAAGAAGTTGAAATAATTTTTAAAAACCATAATTATAATGGACTCTCCCTGTGAGCTAGTATGGTCCAATGAAACAGCAAACTCTAAATTTCTTCATTTTATGTGTTTTTCCACATAATGGGTTGATTTGAAATGGAATAATAACAATCACCACCATCACCACAATTCCATTTACTGAGCACTTACCCAAGTGTCAGAGATGGTATTAAGCACTTTTCACATGTTATCTCATTTAATCCCCATATAAGTAATTTCATCAATTTTACAGTTAAAAAAAAAAGCCAAGATTTGAACTCAGGTCTAACTCCACAGAAAATGCCGTATATTATTTTTTAAAGGCCTCATAAAATAGCTTTGATTCATTTTTATCTATTGTCATTTATCTGATCTGTAAAACATCAAAACTGAGAAGAGAGTGTGTATTCCTGTTAGGTGAAATCTGTGCCGCTAGTAACTGAGCCTATGCCTCAAATCAAGATAATCTGAGAGACTTTTCTTCCCAAACATTAGGTAGATACTGAGGTAGATGCTGAGGAAAGGCATGGACTATTGTTACAAATCTAATCTGAAGGGCTTTATGCAAATTCATAATAGTGGATGCATTTCCAAAGTTAAGATGGTGATGAAAGCAACAGCACCTTGTTTGATTTACTGAATGTTTGGCTGCCAAATTACTAGGCACATGATGGATAAATGATTTAGTGTTGTCAGACAAGATCCCTGGCAATAAAATTCTCAAAATGTGAAGTGTATCTGCAGTATAAGTGACCGTGGCTCTTGCTAGCTGAGTGATCTTGATCTTGGGCAAGTTACTTTCTCACGTTCAGTTTCTCATCCGTAAGATGTTGATAATAATACCTGTTGAACCTATGTCATAGGTGTGTTAAGAGGATAAAATAAGACAGTATATGTGGAAGTGCTTTAAAACTTGCTCTATAAAAATAACATAATAAACATAAAATCATTTAAAAAAATTTTAAAATTGGAATTAAAGTTGGGTTTCTGTGTCTTATTACTTGCAGATGTCCAATTATTAACATTGGAATTTCCATTCTACTTGTAATATTTTAGAATAGCCAAGGGGAACAAAGAAAGAATGAAGTTTGGCCAAAGAAATTTAAGAGATGCCATCACTACTGTCAGCTAACCTCATTTTTCTAGGTAAGTTTGCAGCCTAAAAATATTGTGAAATTAATGGTAATAGATCTGCTATATGTCAGATACAGTATATGTGATGATGTGGAAAAAAATCACTGAGGATTATTTTTTAGCTGATGGCAAACAAAGAGGATTGCTTCTGGAGGGAAGGGAAAGTCTCTTGAGCATCTCCACATGTAGTTAATACTCAAGACACCTTTTTAGAAAGTTTAAAAGAACCTTTCCAAATTAACCAATCAACCACCACAATCCAAAGAACTATGGACTGAAGAGCAAAATCATAAAAGCAGAGGTCACATTCTGCACCCAAAGGACAGAACTGCAGGTTACACATCAGTTTCTCTGGCTGTTTTTTAGAAAGCCGGGCTTATTTATTCCACAAACTATTGGTGCTATATGGAATTGTTTTCGGCCCATCTACCAAGATTCCAGATCAGCCTAGATACTCAGGCCTACATCCTCAGAAACATGTCCTAATGTTATTGAAGCAGAAAATGGAAGGGGTAGGAGACGCTACAGAAAGAACAATAGAGAGCCATAATCTTAAATACTTGCAAAAATGGCTCACCAAAAAAGGAAGGCAAGTCAGTAGCTCCTCCATGGGCCTTGCTCTCCTCTTAAAATAGTGCCATAGTTTGGCATGCTCCTAGAAAAATGTTTGATGTTGTCTTTTCCAGGTATCTAATAGGTGGGTACAAAATATTATATAATGGACTTGATAATTATTAAAAAGACATTATTTTTAAAAAACTTCCAGAGAGTAATATGACTAACAGAGAGCTTATATAGTCTGTGAATTGGTTCCTCTTGGGCCATGAGTTTTTAACATTTCCCAGGAGGCATGGGGTGGGGTGGGGGTGAGTCGATTGCAAGATTTTAGAATTATAATTAAATTTTGTAACTTCATTACAAACATATTTCTAGTTAAGTTACGGTTAATTTACATCCAAAAAATACAGATACAATTGCTGGCTTTGTTTACCTGTATTTTTCAATAGGACTTTGTTCAGATAGTGCCGAAAATGATAAACTGCTTACTTTTTCATGCTTGTGTTTCTCCTTTTCTTTTTCTCTCTTCTCCCTTTCTCTTTTCTCTTTTTCCCTTTCCTTTTCTCTCTTCTCCTTTTCCTTCTCTTTCTTTTTCTTCTTCTCCTTTTTGTCTTTTTTTCTGTCTTTCTCCTTAGGTTTCTCTTTTTCTTCAAACAGCTTTTCGGGAAGCATGGGCGAAAGAGAAGGCAGCATGGAAGGGATCCTTACAGCTGCGGCAGGGCTGAACAAGGGCAAGGCCATTTCTTTCGGAGGCAACACGAGAGGCGCTGGTAGAGTTTTCACTTTATCTTCTTTACCTTTATCTTTCGCTTTTTCTTTTTCTCTTTTGTCTTTGTCTTTTTTGCCTTTTTCTCTATCTTTCTTCTTATCTTTATGTTTCTCCTTCTCCTTTCTCACCATTCCATCTTTCAATCTCACTTTTGGATCTACATCTTCAAATTCTTTTATTTTAAACTTATATGGATCTGAATCTTCATCTTTAAGGAATTCCTTCCATGGATACTTTGTTTCCTTGCTGATTTCCTTTTCTTTCTCTTTCTCTTTAACTTTATCCTTCTCTTTGCTTTTTTCC